>MINK01008595.1:0-10694 GCA_001735545.1 Phormia regina
TTTAAGATTTTAATACATATTGTGAGGTCTAAAATAAGACAGATTCAATATACAAATAAAACGTAAAAACAAAAAAAAAAAATATTTAATTAAAAATAAAAACCAAAAATACAGAACAATTATTTTTAATGTGAGGTTTCAGTAGGAGAAAATGTGAGTTCATTGAAATCAATGAACTGTTCACTTGAATTATTTTATTTTATTTATTGATTTAAAATTATATACTATTAATTTACTGCAAACAGTTTTTTCAGGCTCAAAATAAGTGCAAAAATTCATTGAAACAATTAACTTTTTCATTGTATTTAAGTACCTTTTTGGTTCAGTGTAGTTCATTATTATAAAATTAATGCAATTTTACAATATTTCAAAATATTTTCACACAATTCCATGATTTATTTACATTAGTCTTATAACGAGACTTAGTTCAAGACCTCAGATATAAAATAACGGTAAATAAAATTTATTTTTTGACAAAATTGATTTCATTCATAAATAAAATAAAAAAACTCAAAATTTCCCATTGATGGCATAATAACATAAAAATACATCTAATATAAATATTTATGTATATATTTAAACAAATACATATATATATATATTTATTTGTTTATATATTTTTTTTGGCATAATAATGAAGACGTTTGACAACAGTTGCGGTTAATCAACTTAAGTTTTCTGTGCCAAAATAACAAAAACAATATTTATTTATTTATATAGTATAAAAAAATATATATATATTTATTTTATGAATATAGGCAAATATTTGTCTTATGCACTGATTTTTATTGCAAATTATATTTATTTATTTACTTTTTTTTTTTTTGGATTTTGTTTTCTTTAAATTTAAATTTTTGCATGGTCAATAAAATGATGTGTTTTTTATTTTTAAAACAAATAGATGATTTGAGATAAACAAATAAATATTATTTTTATTATGGATTTATGAATTATAATGAATATCATTAATTAAAATATATCTATTAAATTAAGTGCTTTTATTATTTTGTCAGTATCACGTGGTTTTAATCAACAGAATAATATTGAGGAAAATTAATTTTGTTTAGGCAAATCCAATAAATCCTAAAATAAAATTATGAAAAACGTGATGGAGCATAATGAAATTTCTATTTTAATTAAATTTTAATAAAATTAGAATAGAAACAAATTTTGTGTGTCAAAAAAAAAAAAATCATAAATTTTGTTTATTATAATGTCGCTGAATACATAATTATGAAAATTTTTCTACACTGAGAAAAATTATAAACATTTTGTGTGACTAAATATAAAATTTTATTTAGATTTTAAATAATAATTTAATTAATGATTTGTATATTAATATTTTATAGAATGTTGGAACTATTTAAAAAATATCACCAATCACCAAATATATTAGAAAATAATTCATTCTATATTTTTTCTTTTTTTAATTGCAACAAAGTAATAATATATTCCCAGTCGGAAATATAAGGGCTTAAGCTAAATTCTAAAATGTCTTATTTAGGATCTACAAGGCCAGTCACATGCATTGCAACACTATTTCATTTCTACATGGCGTGTCATTGAAGGCAAGACCTTCACTACTCTCTTCCAAAAAGAAGCGACAAGGCAGAGTCCTTGCCTTTTCGCTTCTTTAAATAAATAAATATGCTCTTTTATATTTTCAATGCTCTTAAAAAAGTGTATGAAATATACCTGCGGGAAATTGGTAGCAATTGGTGCAATAGTACCGGTCCCTTAGCACCAGTTTAGAATCAATTGACACCTAATAGCCACCAAAGTTCCTGTTAAGTATCAATTGACACCTAACAGTCATCAAAGTTATAGTTGAGAACCAGTTTAACTAGTGAGAGCTAATGAGCAATTAGCAATTCGCGCGCAATAACAATCTGTGGCTGAGTAATAACTACGTAAGACTATAAAACATGAGATAAGTAAAAGTAACCTCGGTTCGAGTCGGAGTGCCGCCATCGACATTAACAAAAAATATAAATTCTAAATATTTAGAAAATTAAATATATATAAAAATTAAACAATTTCCTATATGTTTTTACAAAAAGAGTATTATATTTATTAATACTGAATATGCCCTTTGGGGTTATTTCTGTGACCAGTCACAAAACTGGTTAAAAAGAGTAAATTTCTCCCTCCTAGGCCAACGTTAAAGTGACAGGTACAGCTCATACAAGGTCTAAGAACTAGAACCGGTCCCTATCACTTTGGACCAATCCCATGACATGTTTTGTGTTAGTTCATTTCCCTCTAGGGATAATAAAACAAGACATGCGGACTATCTTCTTTATCGACACTTACAACAAGACTAATTGAGTTTGAGCTTTGTACGTCTCGTAGTTACAATATTTTATGTTTGTAATAAGACACCTCCCATTTCATATCTAATGAAATGGAAACAATAATTAGTACCGGTTTTCTTTAATGAATTTTTATAGAAGACCAAAAGGAATGTGTTTCAAATTTGTTCGAATGCATTCAGAAAGGCCTATTGGAAGGAAGCACTAACACATTTTCCTTCTGGGTTAGTAGACTAAAAAAAGCTAAAAAAAATTGCTCATTATCGATTCTATAACCTATTGATATTCTATATATTATAAAAATGAAGTGTAAGTTTCTTTGCTTGTGCCTCAATTACATCTAAACGGCTAAACTGATTTTCAGATTTCAGATCTCGATTGGATGTCATGCCTACATATTACGACCAATTATGTAAAACTCTTAAACGAAAATTTCACTAAATTTGACACGCAGATAGTAGCAGTGCCGTTGGTCATTATAGGTCATATAATATCTCAATTAGATGTCATGCCCACTTATTTAAAACTCTTAAACGATAGTAAATATTTGATGTCACCTAATAAAGAGTAGCGAAGCTCACCGTGTTAAGCTCGTTATTATATAAAACCGTATAGCATCGCTTGGGAAATTTAACATCTCATAGACTACTAATAAAATGTTAAACTATTAAATGGTTTAACAACAATGCGCATGGATACACTATTTTTTAACAGTGAACTAAACGTGGATCCATTGAAATGTACAACTAATATTTATTCTAAACAATGACTTTATCCTTGGCTGAGATTTTTGGGGAATTGGCATCTAAGGATAAAATTTAGTTATTGAAGCGATTTAAGCCAAAGGTAAAAGGGTTTTCCTCAAAGCTAAAGAAGTACGTCTGGAACCATTTTTATACCTTTCACAAAAGCTGTTTAGGTTATACATAAGTTTGTCATTCTGTCTGTAATTTCTACAATTTTCGTTGTAAGAAGTGATTACAATAAAACCATATTCGTCCGTGTGTCAGTTGAAATAACGTTTATGAAGTCCACAAATAACTAACATATTTAATGTATGTAGAAATATACAAATTTTCTATCCAATCTATATATCCAACGCTCGGAGTTACATTCACAAATTTGTATACTTAAATTTAGCAAGATCGGTTTATAAGAAGTGGAGATGATTAAAATCGGTTTTCGAGTTTCGAGTAAATCGTCTGTGTAACAATTGAAAGATGAGTTGAGTGAAATAAAGTCGAGACAAAAAAATAAAAATTTAAAGGTAAATATCTTTTTTACTGTAAAAGATAACTTAGGTAAGTATTTTTTCTTTATCATTAAAATATATATAATCGAAACTGATTTACAGAAGTTATGATTCTTTTTAAACTTTTACATACACGAGAGAGTAAACTTTGGTAGCCTTATGTACCTTATCTTGTGTTATCACGGGATGAATAAAATAAGATTTTTCTGAAAGCTTGGGCCCTTCTCTATAACTCTTCCATACATTTTAATGTTACCCCAGCAGTAGTTAAGGAATATGAACTTATTACCAAAAAATTGTGTTTGATCCCAAAGTACAGTAGGTTAAGAAGTAATAAAAAGAACATAACAGCATAACTTAATCCTCTACTATTATGTATTGACCCATTTAGCCCTTAAGAGATTTTAAAGTTCAAAAAAGATTAGACAAATTTTCACAAAATTTAATATTTAATTTTAAGATCGCTAATCCTAAAACCAATATTTCGACAACTTTTAATGAATGACTTGGACGTTATGACATCGCAAGTTTCCGATTATTTTTGAATTACCAATTTACTATTTAAAGTTCGACGTTCCAATGAGGATTTTGGTATAATCAAATGGCAACAGACAATCAAAACCAAATTGGCCAACATATACTTTTTTAAATATATTTCCAATTTTCCCAAAGAATTAGGCAATGATGGACTCAATTATTTGTAAAGCCATAGACAGAAAGTACAGATTTCAAAAGAAAATTTATATATTTATATAACTTTAAAAAGTTAACATAAAAAAATAAATTTTCAATATTTAAAAAATATATTTTAAATGATTTTAAATACCCACATCTGTAATTATAATTTTAATTTTTTTTTTTTGCATTCAATTATTTTTAGGAGTGTATTCATACTACCAAACTTCAGCCACAACCTCACAGGTAAAGATAAAAATATAAATATTTAAATATTCACTTAACGTTTTTAGTGAATGTTGCTGCTATTTTGTTTACAAACATAATTTATGTGATAAAAACATTATAAACAAAATACACCAACTAAATCGTACGATATACAACATATAGTAATATCCATCCATATATAATATACTTGTACCCTCAGTTAGATCTTTTTTAGTTTAAAAGTTTATGAAATATATTCATTATGTATGAGTGTATGTTTGGTATGAGAACCCAACTAAAAGCAAATAATAATTAAAATTAAATACGCAACATAATTTTATATTTTTATGTCAAGTTTTTTTTACGCATTTCCAAAGACAAATTGTACAAAACTTATGATTTGAATAGAAAACACACGAAAACGTCAAAACAAAACACATCATCAGTATGCCACACGCGACATTAACACCTACATTCAACAGATACCGAGAGACTTTTATGGGAAGTTGTTTTGAAAATTAAAAATGAATAAAATATACAAAAAATAAAAAAACAAACAAATCCAAACAATAAACCAAACTAAACAAACTTGAAAAATAAATTCTCATTACGCCGCTTTGATGAACACCATTTGCTTAATTATACTCTGTTAACCCTTTTGGATCAGTAAGTTACAATTTCTCGATAGTCTTGGGAAATAGGTAAAAAATATTGAAAAATTCTTTAACTGCACTATCTTTTGCATTTGTTGACAAAAGTTTGAAACCCATTCGTTGTTTGCATGAAATGATTTCTCTGTTACGAATTCTGGATTAATGGAAGATCGCAATCCAAGCAAAACTAATGGTAGTACATCTACTCACTTTGTGTCAGTGTGGCATTTGATAGCGTTTTTCAGGAAACGATGCCATCTTTCAATCTGACCATTAGCCTCTGGATGATAAGATGTGGTGTGAATAACTTTTGCTCCAATTACCTTTGAAAATTTTTCAATTTAAGACGATTCACACTGCCTTCCTTGATCCGTGGTTATTTGATTTGTAAGGCCAAATCTTGAAGCCCATGTAAAAAGAAATGCATTTGCTACAGATGAAGCACTAATGTCTTCAATGGGTATTGCCTCAGCCCATCTGGTAAGGCGGTCGATGCATGTTAAACAATATCAGTAGCCTCTTGAAAAAGGTAAAGGTCCAACAATGTCAATGCTGATAAATTGAAATCGGTATTCTGGTATAGAAAACTTCCGTTTTATTATATCTGGAAATTTTGGATTTTTGATACGCTTCACAATTTTTAGCCCAGGATGAAATATCTGCTTTCATAGATGGCCACACAAAACGTTCAGTCACTAATTTCACTGATGATCTCGAACCAGGATGTGATAAATTATGTACCATATTAAACACTTCTTTCTGATAACTGATTCTTACAAGCTTCAAAAGCTTTTTTGAGTTCATCAGTACGTTTGTCTTTCTTTTTTGGACTCTTTTTAAGATTATGAAGAATTGCTTGAGCTTCGGCGGCATTTGGAATAAATCGTCGATAAAAGTTTATCATTGACTTAAGTCGTGAATAGTCTCCGGAAGTTTGTAGTTTTAAATTGCTTCAACACGGTGAGGATTTCGATATAGTCCATTGGGTGTAACTTGATATCCAAGAAAACATATTTCCGACTTACCAAATTCACATTTACCGATATTTATAGTTAGGCCAAAAGAGCGTAATCTCTCAAATAACAGTCGAAGGTGAACCTTGTGTTCCTCTAAGTTATTTGAAGCTATAAGCACGTCGTCGATATATGTATAGCAAAAATCTAGTCCTCTTACTACTTCATTGATAAACCGCTGGAAGCATGAACCAAGTGTCATTCGCGTAAATTCAAAAAGGCCAATTGGTGTAACAATTGCTGTTTTTGGAATATCACTTTTGAAAATATATGCTTACCATGAAGATTTAACGCGAAATCGTGTATATGAGGCAATCACAACACGGCCTCCATTCATTGTTAGCTTTTGGTACTAAATGAAGAGGTCTTGACCAACTACTCTTGGATGGACGGCAAATACCCAATTGTTCAAACTTCTTTTCAACGATTTTAAGCTTTTCAGGTGGCAATCTTCTAGGTTTGCAGTGAACTGGTAGTCCTTTTGTTATTATATGATGAGTAACTGAATGTTTTACAGGTGGTAATTTGTTCGAAGGTTTTTAAATATCCTTGAATTCTAGTAATAACGGATAAAAAGAGAATCCTGAGTAATAGATCTACATTTTATTGAGTTCGCATCATCTTCGTTCACTGTTTATCCGTTTGAATACAAATATATATAAGACGTCGTTTTTTTACGTCTACTAATAAGTCGTAGTGATCAAGAAAGTCAAAACCAATAATTGCTTGCTGGACATCTGCTATAATGAACTTCCAAACAAAGTCTTTTCTTAATCCAATACTTAAACGGAGAACTTTTTCACCGAAAGTATTAATAACGGTATTGTTTGTAGCTTGAGTAGTTGCAGGAATTACTGACACGTCAGCTCCTGCGTCAATTAAAAATTTGTGATTTGAAACATTGTCTCACAAAAACAGGCGACTTATCTTCAAATCTCCTGCACCCATCAACTAAGGCGAAGGAGTTTTTAGTTTTCCGATTGATGTATGCATGGAGGATGACATTTAGAGGCTTTTGAACCGAAAGTCAAATGATACCAAAAAAAATTTCCTGACGAATTTCGGCCTCTGCTGTTGCTTCTACTTCTGTTACGTCTGTGGTTTCTTCTACGCGATAGAGTAGAAGTAGCTATTCCATCAATGCGTTGTATAAGTTTTCCAATTGTTCAAAACGATTTGTTTGCCTAGATATATTAATTTGACAAAGCGAAGATGAATCTAGCTGATCATTTATTTTGTCAGCCATGACTGCAAGTTTTTCCAAACTATCAGAACTTATAGATAGCACAGCTTTTAGAGCATATCGTCCGACATCTTACCTGATGACAATTGACTCATTTCACGCAATAGAAAAGAGGGGCGCTTATCACCTAAATGTATGTTTTCTAACAATTTCTGCAACCATTTTTCCTCGGAATGTTGAAATTCAGCAAGTAAGGCAGATTTAAGAGTATCATACATATTTTATGTTGGGGGACTTTCAATAATATGGCTTACAGCATTAAGGACATCACTTTCCACGGATCCAACTAATACATGGTATTTCGTGGCGTCTTGAGAAATACCTGAATTGAAAAATTGAATTTCAATTTGGCTAAACCATAATTTTGGATTAGACTTCCACAATGGAGGATTTTTTTACAGAAACACGTGAAATTCCAGATAGATGCTAATACAAATTCATCCTCTGATAATGACATATTGAAAAGAAAAACGTCGGGGTCACCAATGAAGAAACACTATTTATATTTTATTTTTAATAATGTAATAATGTAATAATAATGACAAATTTTTCTATAAAATTATTTTGTAAAATGAAAATGTGATGTTTAAAATTTATAAACTAAACATATGAAATTGAAACAAGTAGAATCCCCAGAAATTTTAACTCAGTTTGAAACTAACAAATTGAGGGAATAAAGTTTTATATGTTAATGTTATCGGTAAAATATATTTAATACAGTTTAAGGTCCTAAATCGGTTAAAATACATACCCTTTTTTGAAATACTTACCTAATACCAAATACAAAGTTAGAAAAAATAAAAAATAAATATTATTAGTATTTTTATAGAAAACAAAATATGATGTTGATATTTAATTTAAATACGCCAGCGCACGTTTAATTCGTGATTTCTATTAAATGTACACATTTATTCAAATTGTTATTATTAATTTTATTTATTATTAATATTAACGCCGTTAACTGGCCCGTATTTAAGTATAAAACAAAAGTTCAAATACTTATACTTACAATAAATACGAGTAAGCAAAACTAAAAAAAAATCGGTTTTATTTTTCTAATTTATTCATAATAAAAAAAAAAAGTTCAAATTTTATACAAAGTTGTTGTTTGTTGTTCGCTCGCCTTGTGTATATGTATGTATGTCCGTCTGTCCGTTCATGTCACCATATTTGGCTCATCATCATAATCATGTTTGTTTTCGTTGACAGCGTTTTATTTTTCACTCAATTTTTTTGTTTGTTTGTTGTTTTTTGTCTTTAATTTTAATCGTGCTGTGAATTAAATTGACAACTTAAGCATATTAAATTTTATTGTTATTGTTATTATTAGTATATCCATACAAACAAACTATGGTAGTAATATTAGTAGGTATTATTGTGTCTCTTATTTAGTGCTTTTAATTTTTTATTTTTTCAATATAAATACTATTTATTCCCTTTGTACATGTACTCGTATAATCTAATACTAAAGTACTTTTGCATTTAAGGTTGAAGTTAAGTTAAACTGTTATCTATATCTTAAGAAGTTGTTATTTAATCAAATTATTAATAGATTTTAATAAAAATAGATAAGAATGTAACATTTAGCTTGGTCGAATTTACTACCTTTATATTACAGATAAAAACTATATGTAGAAAATATCGTTGCCATACATGATTTTGTTTAAGAGATATAGGCGAAATTTATGGACTGTAGTAAGGGCGATTAATAAGTTTTTTCTAGAAATTAGCCCTCAATTATTCTATTTATTAGTTCATTTCCACTTTCACAATTTTCAATATTCAATAATATATTTTTGAGAGAAATTTCTTCTTCCTATGTAATCCGCCTCGACCACTATTCTGCTGCTTTTAACTAACACACTAATAGCTAGATCGTATTTTACACTTACAGAAAAAAAAACATTTTGCTATGATAGCCCCAATATTATTATTTTCATCGCAATGATTTATTGTCATAGTTTCAAAACAATTTTGTTGTAGCAATTATACATTTATTCTCAATTCACAATTATATTGTTGGTACAATATGTCAGGCATTATGTTATAATTAAAACCACATTATTATTGTTAATGTTCTATGTCAAAAAAATATTTTCAATACATAAAATATATTACTGTTTTTATAATTTTGAATTGATAACAAAATGCATCAAGAAGGGTAGACTATGGAGCATTCGCCACTTTTTAGCTTAAAATATTATATTTTCAAACGGTTCACGATATCAATAAATTTTCTTTACTAATAGAAACTATTTAATCCTGACTATAATCAAGGCAATTTAATTTTTATTATAAATTTGTGAAGTGACCAAAAACGTCGAAACAACCCCATTCTATAGGATTGTCTTTATATATATAATGATGATTTTTTTTATTTTATATTAATACAACATTTGAAAAAAAATTCAAAAATTGATTTTTAATTGAATTTTATTTAAAATAAATCAAAATTCAGTTAACAATGACGACCCAAAATCTATGCAAGGAAAAATCACTAAATGCTTTTTATTTTAATGCAACTCGCACTAGTGACCCTTATGTACACTAAAAGATCTATAAATAGTAAGAGCTTCGTATCTAATTACAACGTCTTGTAGGAAATATACCCCAGTATTGGAGTATTGCGCACAAGTAATAATTTTTTGTTTTTGAAAATTCTTGTACTTTACTATCAGGTTTATAACATAGAAAAAGATCTTTGATCATTTCCAAAATATATTAAAGTTATCACAGAAAATATCCACAGAGAAATATTTTGATGAGAATTGAAAAAACAGTTAATTTCCGAACAAATGAATGTTGAAAATTTTAAAATTTTATAGATGAATGTTCTGTGGTAGAGGAAAAGGAAATAAATTATTTAAATAAAAAATGTTACTTCGTTTACAAGACTATTTGCAAAAATGAATGTGCCCCTAAGTCGAATGCACCCCTTCTACCCACCATATATATCAAAAATATGGTTGCAAATCAACAATATTCTATTGTGATTTATCGTGCTATATCTATTTATAGTATAATTTACAGACAATCGTAATATAACAATATTCGATTATGGTTACAATTCACTATAATTTTTTCTTTACGCTTAAGAGCTAGCATTAATATCTCCGATTTCAATGTTATTCACTACAGATGTTAATTATTGTAAATGTTACTCAAATCAAAATTGAGTAAAGAATCCTCCCGGTCCAAAAATATAACGTTTCAAAAATAAAAAAACGGTTGAATTTTTTTCCAAAAATAATGACAATTTATTGATCATAACTTCTAAAGCAGGGGTTCTCACAAGATCTTGCTTCGCGACCCCTTTTTGGCATTGCAGTAGTATCGCGA
>MINK01008596.1:0-26312 GCA_001735545.1 Phormia regina
ATTTATTTATTTATTTATTTATTTATTTATTTATTTATTTATTTATTTATTTATGAAACTAGTGGAGTGTAGAAGAGAAAGGCTTTTTGATCGAAGAATGTCCATTCGTCCATGTGTCGGATGAAATGGCGTTTTTAAGGTCCACCGATAACTAACATCTTTAATATTTTTAACAAACGATCAAAGATCTTTTCTAGAATTTTGCTATTGAAATTAAAAAGGATCGATTTACAAAAAGAGGAGATATTGTTAAAACCCTCTTTTTAAACCTGGTTTTCGAGTTTTTGAATTTTTTGTTTAAGGTAGGGTTTTAATTTAGTGGTTCAAAAGGTTCAAAATTTCATCGACGTATGAAATGTAATTTTAAATTATGAAATTTTATTGTTACTGACATTTTTCATACATATAAAATAATGTGTGAACAATCACGAAAAAATTTCTCTTTTGTAAAGTTTTGTTTACTGCACTTACGATATTTTCGCGGTTAGGGCTCGATATGCTTTCATTAAAAACAATATTGTTTTTAGCACATTTACTTTAATATAATTATCAATTTTGTTTCTACAAGATAGACTTCTCAACAATAAAATGGTATTCATTAAAGTTATTTGTAAAATGTTTTTTATTTCGTTATTGTTTTCTATTTTTTTTTTTTATAAAATTAAATGTGAAAAGTATTTCGTTAAGTATACAAAAGTATTCTTAAAATATAAATAAAATGCTCCGAAAGGTTTGTCCTAAAAATAAATATGCTATAAATATGCACTAAAACACGCCAACTGCAAAAATATGCCTTTAAGGCTAAAATATGCACTAACAGATCGTTTCCAAAATGATTTATTTGCTCTGAAACGGTTAAATATCTTATAATCCAAGAGAAAATATTTAATTATGTATTTGTAGTTTCCCCGATTATAAGCTTTTGTTTTTAAGGCTATTTTTTGCCTAAATATTTTTTTACTCTCCATAAGATTTTCAAATCCTATATTTTTCATCTTTTTATTTTATAGAAATTTTGTTTATTTCATTCACAGACATAAGTCACCAATTAACAAATATTTATGAAAATAATTCATTCAATTAGAAACTTTTTCAAATTTGCACCTCTCACCAAAATGATTATATCAATTACTAAAGACTTTAAAAAATGAATAACCAAAAAATTTTCTAATTAATAAATTAATTAAATCAATCAAGTAGATGATTGAGTGAATTAAAAATTCGTACAGGACATAAAATCATAATCAAATTTATTTTTTATTTCATTCTTACTGGGATATATTTATTAAATTTATTAAAAAAATTTAAATAACTGTATTAATTAAAAAAGACGGTAATAAGTTTATCTGTGATTAAATGTTGTTAATTGCAGAAGATATTTTTTTTTAACAATTGCTAATAAAAATTAAATTTTTTTAGCGTGAATGTTAGATATAACCACTAAAAAGCATTATTTAAAAAGCATATTTCTTTAAACTTAGTTGCATATTTTCCTATTTTAAAAGCATTTTTATGCACAAAAGCCGCTTCTTTTTGAGTTGAATAATTTTTCCTTTTCATTACTTTAAATTTGAACTGCTGCTAATCAATTTGCAAGCTTCTAATAAATATAGATAAATATTCTTTGGTAATCACTCTGACATTAATACTCTTACATACATATTTAAATCTTTATTGGCATTTGTTAAATATTCAATTTTTTTTTTACTTCACTCCTTAAATTGCATTACACAAGTTTTCAACAAGTAGTTGATTTAATTAATTAACTGATTAAAAGATAATAATACAAAAGCTGAACGTATTAAATAAATTAATACAACAAACACTAAAGTAGTGTCTGTTTGTACTTATATTAATATGTATATATAAATGTATATTTAATTTAAAAGATAATGAATGGATATTAAAGTTAATTAACTTGTTTTTTAAAAGGCTCCAATCAAACAGAACCATACAAACTGCATATATATTGTATGAAAACTGAAAAACACTTTAATATAAAAACATACTCACACTTATGTATATTAAAATAAAAAAAATAAAAATAAGTAATAAGTTTTAACTTATTTACCTACATAAGCTTAAAAAAAATCAATATAAACTTTTATTCATAAATAAATTTACACTTTTAGTTTTATTCTAAAGTTTTCATTTGAGCAAAAAAACCTAAAAGTGTATTTTAAGGATTTTTGTGTTTTACATTTTCATTATGAAATTGAGTCCTCATTAAAGCTGTTTTTTGTTTTTCTCTTTTAACAATTATTATGTTATGTAGTTTACAGAGCTAACATAAAATTGTTATAACAAATATTGTACAAAAAAATGAAATAAAAAAATTTTCAAAGTATTTTTTTTTTTTTTATAATAAAAATTCTATATCTTTTGTTTGCTTTTTGCCGCTACAAATAACAATTTGTAGATAAAATAGAAATTTGTATGTACGTGCGTATGTATGTTTTCATTTCAACAAACAGAAATCGTTTGATATTTGTGTTTTTTTATATAATTAAACAAAAATTTACAAAAATCCTGAACAATTGCAATAGGATAAAAGAATAATATTGATTTTATTTAAAAATGATGAATGAAATATTCTTTTAAGCCTTTATAAACTAGGTTTATAGAACATTGGTTTGTTATTTTATATAGTATTTCTGTTTGAATGATATCCATGATATCTGCTAGCTATTGCAATAGTAATAGTATTTTTTAAATAAGTTATAATTTAAAAACCTAGTCACCAAATTGTTAAATCCAGTCACAAAACATAAAATTGTTAGGGCTTTAACGAAGGAGTGCGATCAAAACTCTCTTGAGCATAGAGTTTTGATTGCTTTTATGTTTAATTGATAATATACTACAGATCACAGAAAAATATTAATATTATTCTTTTAACAACTATTTATGAATTTGTAGACCTTTTGAAAAAACAGTCTTCAATATTTTGTAACAATTCAATTCTCTTGTCACAAAATTTCAATATCTCTTCACTTATCTTAGCTTCAGTTAAATTAGAGAATTGACTTGGTATAAAAACAATGTAATTATTTTGGTTCCACTGCAAACCATGAATTCCTTAGGAAATTTCGACAGCTTTTAGGTTCTAAACTTATATTAACATAAACTCGAGCATCATCTGCAAATTTTGACCAGAAATCTGCAAAAAATCTGTCTGTACACATTAGAATTTTTGTATAAAATTTGATTTTAATTTCCGTGCCCTATGACTTCAAAATTTTTTTGCAGCATCCCAATCTTGAATATTTTGGACTTTATATGTTTTCAACTCTGCATTTGCATTAACATTTCGCACCTAATAGCCCGAGTACTGAGCTCACAGGGGTGCTTTTCTAACAGACGTGTTTGGAATACTTTTTAATATGCTTTCAATTTTCTTGGTCTTCAAAATTTCATGTGGACCTTTCTTTTACCCGAACCATACTTCCTATCTTCCTATAAAAGTGTTATTTTTTTTTTTNNCCCGAACCATACTTCCTATCTTCCTATAAAAGTGTTAAATTTTTTTTGATCGCACAGTTTACAAAATTATTTTTATTAATCCCAACATAAACTTATTTTATGGTTTACTATTACCCACAAATTGCCGCGTATACATTACTCAGTAATATACGTCCATTATTTTGTAAATACTTTTGTGTTCTACAATAATAAAGTCTTCTTTGGAATTGACTCTAGTTCTCTCGATACATTGTGATTTATAAAATTAAGGAGGCTGCACTATACACAGCAAAAATATTACAAATAATTTTTTTATATTATTAACTAACACTTGGAATTTCTATTATTTATTAATATAATTTATTAAAGAACAATGAAAAATTTTTCTATAAATATATATAGAAGTAAAATAAATTTGAGTTAAAAAAAAATAGTTCATTTGTTTAAGAAATAAAATCTATTATTATTGTCATTAATTTTGATTATTGGAGCATAAACAATTAAAAAGTAATTTCGTAATTGAAGTCGGTTTTTACTTTTTTCTGTATATATTAAAGCATATCTCAAAAGCACCAGTTATCGGATGTATATGTTTAATACATTAAATTTTTGGAAATATTCCTTTAAACTCAGAATTACGACAAGAAAAACTGCTAAAATTGCTTGTACCCCTGCTAATATTAAGAAAATAAAAATTATGGAACTCATTTTGCCCTGAGAGCAATGCACCAAATATATATAAAAAAATTGAAAAATATATGATTTTTTTTAGTTTAGTTTAAAAGATAAAAAAAACTATGTCGAGTCAAAATTTTGAAAAAACAAAAAGAGAATCAACTTAAAAATATTGAATATATTATATTACAAAAGTAACCAAAAGTATGATTTTAAAGTTCTTTTGTGTGCATATTTTAAAGTGATTTTCGGTAGGAGGGATTATATAGGAGTTTTGTACAATTGTGGACCGATATTCATTAAATTTGATACAAGGGATAATACTGGTACAAAACTTCTACAAATTTTATTAAAATATTCTTATTTTTATGGTAATTTTTTAGTGTTGAAACTCTAATACACCGATCACAATAAATTTCAATAGTCTATGTTGTTGTAAGATAAAAGTTCCACAATATTTCATTGAATTATCTGCAAAAGTACGACTTATACTATGTGCACAAGGTTTACAAGAACAGCCAGCCAGACGGACAGACAGACAGACATCGCTAGATCAACTTAAAAAATTAATCTTTGTCGATTGATACACTTTGAGGTAGCATTAGCGTTGAGAATTTAAAAAAAAAAAAGGATTTCAAAATAAAAAGTCACCAAAAAAGAGGATTTTTGAAAAAAAAGGATATCTTCACTTGTAGTAGGATCCATTTAGTACTAAACTCAGCCTCAAGTGACTTACGTCTAATGAATAAACTATTTTTAATTATTGATAATTTAGTAAAAAAAAAATCACTTCACAGCAAAAATTCCAAAAAAAAAAAAAGGATTTCAAAATAAAAAGTCGCCAAAAAAGAGGATTTAAAAAAGAAAAGGATATCTTCACTTATAGTAGGATCCATTTAGCACTAAACTCAGACTCAAGAGACTTATGTCTATTGAATAAACTATTTTTAATTATTGATAATTTAGTAAAAAAAAATCACTTCACAGCAACACCTCTGGGGAATGTGTAGTTAGCAATAGTTTCAGTCCATTTATTAATACTCCGCGATTTTTTTTATGTCACTATATAAAAATAACAATATAAAAATTATTAATTTATTTGTTGAAATTAATATATAATGATACGATATATTTTAAACAAATTAAACGCCATTTAAAAAGGGGCCATGTGGTTGAAAAAGAGGAAAATGGCGATTAAAGTCTCTAAACGATAACACTGCTTTGAGGTGGGTGTTGGGGAACTATTTCTAATGCGTTACAAACATCTGAGAATGAAAAAAGCTTATAGAGATGAAACTAATGGTTTCATAGTTTTGACTTTTTTTATTAGAAACTGTTATATTTGAGTTTTAAATTAAGAAAAAGTTTTTTTGGATAAAATCTGTGATACAGAATTCCTGATAAGGTCGTTGCAAAATGTTTAAAAGTATTTATCTGTAGTACAGTCTGTTAACTAATGGTTATGTGATGAGTATAGCAAATTACATAAAATTGGCGTTTACGATTTCAAATCGCATGCTAGGTGAGATATGGCTCACAATCACAAGAAAATAAGCGATTTCAAATCGCATGCTTTTACCAAAGTAAAGTGTTCTATTTTGCTTAAACATGGCTTCAAAAACCAATAAATATAGCGTTCAAATAAAATTTATTATGTTTTCTTTTCATTTATGTAAATATGAAATTTAAAATTTAATCCAGTATTCTCTTTGTTATTTGTTTTCTCATACATAAGCGTTTTAATAGAAACAGCTGATCAAATTGGGAGAAATAGAATGAGTAAAACGCGTGAACTGCAGCGCATGCTAAAATAGGCGATTTTCAAACCGCATGTAAAAGTAAAATCGCGTGATTTCCATCACGTAGCCGAAAAATATGCATTATTTCATTATCAGGTCTCTTCTGGGTGTTCATGATCACCTCGTATTGTTAATGACTTAAAGAATTGCAAAAAAAAACTTGTATTTCTCCATAATGTACTTCTAAAATGCTTACACCTATTTTTAACTAAAAATCAGCCTCATAAAGTGTAAATACATACTTTTAATGAGAATGCTATAGTTTATAGTGGAAATTATTCTGCGTTTTCGCCTCTCATTTAAAAGATTATCATAACCGAAAATTACAAAAATAACAAGAACATTTAATTGAAAAGCAATTGCGTGATTAAGACAAATATTAATAAAACCATTTTATATTCTTTTTTATAAATTAAGTTTATAGTGGAAATTTTAATACATGAAATATTTAATATTTCTAATGAAGTAAATAAATTGAAATTATTTAAAACAGGAATTTCCAGGATTTTTGGATTTTTTTTTTGTATGAATCAGCGTTTAAAGCCATTGTAGTACTTTCTAGCTAATTGTTTACAAAAAGTTAAAATCAATTGCTCATAAAAACCAATAAATACTTGAAACATTTTCCACTGTTAGCACATTTAAACAAATAATACAACGAAAACTTTAAAAAATTAAATTAAAAATTTATAGATTAATATCTTTAAAGATATGTACGTATTGATAAATACAGCTAATAAAAATTTATCACTATCTTACATTTTAATTTTACCTACATACATATGTACATATACATACATACGTTGTCTTTATTTTACAGATATAAAGAAAGAACAAAAAAAAAAAAATAATTATTTACATTTCGCATGTAAATATAAAGAAAGATAAATTTGAAAATGAAATAAAAGAAAAACCACGTATGTTTGGTTGGTTGGTATTTTATATAGTATTTGTTTATTTGTCTATATGCGTATGTATGTATGAATGTATGTGTGTTGGGTAATTTTATGGCAACCACAACAATAAGAATATATTAAACCAAAAACAACAAAAAACAAAGTTATAAAAAAAGGAAAAACTATATATAGGAGCAGGGAAAAACTTATGGTATCTTAACACAACATAATTATCAAATAAAAATAAAAAAAATAAAATAACAACTACAACCACGTCTGAATAAACCAAATAAAAAATAAAAATAAACAAAATAAATAAAACCGAAAGCAAAAGAAAAAGGAATAAAAAAAAACTTATGAAAAATAAACAAAATTCAACAATTTATTGTAAATAAACACACAACAACTACATTAATAACAACAAAAACAACACTAAAGAAAAATAGGAGACCGAGGAGAAAGAACAACACAACAGAGTAATGATAATGATGATATTGAAAAATAAACGTAAACAATTCACTCTGTAGAGGAATATTAACGACAATGTCTCCTACTGATCATTATTGTAGTCGTCGTCGTCATCATCATCATCAGTAACAACAACTACAATAAAAACTAGTAAACAAAATCAACTCAAGTAAGAAATTTACAAGAAGAGTAAATGTGTTGATATGTATGTTCGTTTTAAAAAGTACCCTGATGATTTCTTGGTACTTTTTTTTAGAAATCCACTACTGGATGTTTTTGAACCCTGATGAATTTTTGGTACTTTTTTAGAAATCCACTACTGGATCTTTTGAACTAGAAGTTTTAAACAATGTTCTGGAGTCAGTTTTTTCAAAAATTTTTAATTAAAATTGAAGATATTAAATGGGCTGTTAGGAGAAATAGGAGCTTTTTTTCTTCATTCTCTAATGATTTTTGGTTCCAAACATAAAAGTTCAATGTTATCCTATTCCAAAAGAAAAGTTAAAAAATCTGCAGACTGATCTTTTTTTTAACAATGTATTTTATGGAAGATAGGAGCTAAGAAGTGGTGAGATATTGCACAAATATTCATTACATTGCAAATGAATGGGAATGCATCTTTTCTCTCTGTGCTATAGAACCAGATTTTCGTGCTATATATCGTGAGATCCTTTAACCAGGTGACTTTCAATGAACGTGTTCATATAAATTATGATCAAGCTCCTTAATTTATATACTATTGACAGAATCGAATTCAGAATGTTTGAGATGATATTCAGCTTTAATGTCTTTCAGATTTCATTTAAAATGATCTTCTAGGAATTAATTTTCCTATAAGTTATTATATGAAGGATAAAGGAAACAGAACACTTCCCCTACTTACGAAGTAATACGAGAAAATTATACGGAATATAATATTGGAAGTGTTGTGATATTAAACTGGATTTTATTTCATTGTTAATGCATTCCGAATGCTAGTACTACTAATACACGCATAGAAAAAACTATCAAATTTGAGCGTGTAAAATACGATACCATTCAGTGAATACGGCCCGTATTTGTTCGAATTTGATACTGGGATTTCAAATATTAATACAATAGTGAATTTCACTATGTTTTCTATTAAATTTGTTAACGTTCGGTATCAAAAATCTGATATCATAAATTACCACCATAGGGACTTCAAGCGTGATAGATTTTGAATTAGATTCCCAGCAAAAAAAGAACATCGAAAGAAGTCAATGAGATCCTAAACTTGTGATCCAGAAGTTGAGCAAATTCGGATCACTTCCTATGAATTTAACATAGGCTTGTCAGAGGCTTCCTTAAAAATTACTTCGGTTTATTTTTGCTGAGTTATTAAGACAATCAATCGATTGGTAGATGAATGTATACTATATAAACCGGTATTTGGAACAAGTTCCCTATTTTGATCGGATCATAATTATATTTAGAGGTCATCATAATTATATTTAGAGGTCATCAAATGTGGGTATGTGTACGATTAAGTAGTGACAATTTCTAGATTTTTGAGGAAAAAATTAATCAATGACTAAAAATATAATAGTCGAGCTTTTGAGAGTGAAAAAATCACTTATTGTTACATAAAGCTTGTTTTTTTATTCGCTTGCTTTACACTTACCAACTTTATCCTAAAACATAATTCTTAAAAAATTGGATAATTAATTCCCATAATTTTTTCCAGTGCATATTATACTCTTTTCAAGTATAAAGACATGGATCGGTTTATAAGTTTTAAATATGTATTAGGCATTTAAATTTTGTGGAATAAATTTCCCTTTTTCCCTCCATTAGTATACGCTTCGGTTCCTAGCAGTAAAAGGTTTGGTAAGTTTCAGATAGAAAAAATAGAAAATTACTTGAGATTACAAGGAACTTCTTAAATTGAACATTCGGTAGTTAGAACCTAAATTTAAGTAAGCAGATGAATTTTGTAATTTATGCTTGGGAAGATTAAGAAGAGATTGATCTGACTACAGTCTTGTGAGAAAATAAAATGATCATTGAGATTTTAAGGATTCTAGCAGATGCTCATTGGCTGGATTCCAACAAACTTCTATAAATGGTTAAATTTCAGCAGTAAGAAGCAACGTAAAGTTTAACTTTCCGATCGATTTTAAAGTTTCTTTGAAGAATTATTATTATTTATTTAAGAGTACAAAATAAAGTCCGGGAGCCTCAAGCTCCATTAACAAGAGAGTAAATGAGAATGCGTGTTTTTGCAAAGGTTTCGATTACATTTCCTAGAACTGTGAGATCACAGTTTTAAGATTTTCTAAAACGTAATGCCACTAAAAGCTTTAACTTACTTTCACTAACTGAAGTTATAAAAAGCTGAGATGATGAACATTTTTGGCGTAATTTTTGTATAAGTTTTAGAGGAATGATTTTTTGAAATATTTCGACTATTCTCAACTACGTAACACTTATGATCGGAATGCTTCTTATGTCTTCAATTTTGTTTTTATTTCACTTAATATTCTTCTAAGTTTCATTGATACTAATTTTCATTTTATTTTGGCTTCGTTTCCGAGAGCATTTAGTGCATATTGATAGCTTTTTATATTTGCATTTGTGGCATAGGCTTTTTTGGAAAGGAAGCCTATATGTGATATCATTTCCTAAGAGTCTATATAACAAAGGATAAAATCCTAGAACCTCTGATAAAAAAATTATTGAATTTTTGTCAAAAATGTATCTAAAATATTTTCCCAATTTTAAACAATAAAAGATTCAGAAATACTTTGTTATTTTCGATGCTTGCATTACTGAATCCATATTTCCAAAAAAAAAAAAACTAAAACTAGTGAAGGAAAGACAGTGTCTTGGTTCAATTCCTTTCCAAAACATATTCTTAGCTATCTGGGAACTAAGAAAAATTTTTAGTTCAGTTTAAGTTTCTTGGTTCATAACAATCCCATCAATACTCCGATTTTTTAAGTTTTAATTCCATTCACTGTGATTTTATTGCCTGATGAAGATTTTATAGAAATTATTATTAAGTTGAAAGTATTAACTTTTCAAAAGATGAAAAATGTAGTTAAGAAATACTTCTTTTTTTGTTTTATACAATTATGGTACATGTTAATATCAATTGTACTCAAAAAATTATATATTTCTACCCCTATCTTCTTCGTTGCCGATCTCCTTAACCCTATCCACAAAAAAAAAAAAAAAAAAAAAAAAAAAAAAAAAAAAAAAACAGCAACAAGAAAAATACCATCACCAACAATAATAATAACAATAATAATAATAAGTAAAGAAAGAATGAAGAAAAAAGAAGATAGCGGCGGCAATACAAATGTTTACCACCAACAGGTCATCACTACTGCATACAATAAACATACGACGTTTGTTTAATTTTATTTTCTTAAATCAACAATAAACGGTGATAGTTACACCAACAACAACATTTCTCTACGACTCCTAGGAATAAACACAAAACACACACTCACCAAACGTCACTGATAAATAGACAAACTGTAAGCACACGGTGTTAAAACAGAAAAAAAAGAAAAATTACAGAGTTGTGGTGGTACTATTTTTAAAAAAACTAAAATTTGCGTTCATTTCCTTAATAAACTCAAACGTGTAAGCATCTCGCATACGATTATAATACAAACCACAAAATAGTAAAAATAAAATCAAAAACATTAACGAAAAAAGTCGTAAATATTTTCCTAAAGAATTGTGAGAAAACACGTACATATATATTGATTTTCTTTTGATACGTATACTTTGTTATATACTTGAAAGATATTAACCCTGATGATAACCTTTGGGGTCAAAAGGGGAGACATGTTAAATAAGCAAAAAAAGTGTTTGATTAGCAGCTATTAAAAATGTGTAAGTGTGTTGTTGATATTTCAAAAAATTCCTGAGAGAAAGTGTGGATAAAAGGTGTGTGTGTGTGTATGTTGTGTCGAAAAAAAAAATTCAAGGTCATTATTAAAATGTGGGTTAAAGTGTCTTTACTTTTGTTTGCAGTTTAAAAAAAATATAGAAAAGTTAGTTTTCATTTATTTAGCAATTTCAAACTAGTTCTCAAAATGCATCAAATTATTACAATCCTGTATAGCTTACAATCCCGAGATTTTTATCGCATTTTGAAATTGATATTTTAAATTAAATTATTCACAAATTATTATTATTAATATTATTATTTGCCTTTCCAGTAAAAAGACACCAATCACCAAAATAATTTATTCAATTAAAAATTGTTTACATTTGCATCTCTTAACAAAATGTTTTCATCAGTTACTTCAAAGAATAATTATTTTTTATTAAAACATTTATTTCCAATAAAAAAAATTATTAAATCAATTAAGTATGTAATTGAATGAATTAAAAATTGAAAATAATTGAAAACAAACATTTATTTTTTACATTAATATATATTTATTTAATTTTGATGTAAAATTCGTGTCAAGTGAAAAACATAATAAATTTTTCTGTTTGAATATAAGTTCTTAAGTTTATCAATAATTAGTGAAGTTAATAAATAAAATGATTATTTAAATTGAATCATAAATATAAGGATTAAAGTTAAAATTAATGTAAAATCCAAATTGATAAAAAAAAGAGCTAAATTAAATTAAAAAAAATAAATAAATAAATGAACAAACAGATAATAAATAAATAAAAGATTTTAAAATAATAAAATATAATAGAACGTGGAGTGGAGAACTCTGGAAAACTTAAAGTATTTTATAGTTATTAGTTTTCGGAAACTTATGTGTATCAAATTAAAGTTAAAGTTAAAAAACATTTAAATTTTATAAATGTCCGTGAAGTATTTTTAGAACAAAATAACATAACTTATGATCACATAGCTGTGATTGAATAAGTGAAACTTTTATTTCATGAGCTTAATAAAATCATATATTAATACCAGATAGAAATTTTTAATTCCTTGTTTTTTATCAGAATAAAAAAAAAACATCTTGAATTATTACAATTAAAATAATGACAAATTTGTTTTAAAAGTGTCATCTTCTAAAAAGTTAAAATTTTAAACATATCATTCCCTTGCAGATCATTCCCTTGAAAAAATTATTTTGACATATCACAAGAACAAACCAAAAATGTTTTTTAAAAAAATCTAAACAAATCAGAATCGTTAATTGATCTTGACTACATACACGATTATTTCACGATTGATAATTACACGTTCTCCTTAAAGCGTATTTTTGAAGAACTACTGTTTACAAACAAAACAAAAACATGAGTTTATAATTTAAAGAAGTTGCCTATTTTAGGTGACAAGATCATCAGTTTTTACTATTCCTCAAAACTTTTTAAGTGGCAAATCCTAAATTCTGCCAGATCTTAAACAAAATATCTGGTCGCAATTATGACTGTTCACATAGCTCGAATTTCAATTTAAATAAGTTACCTAATGTAGATGACAAGATCTTTAGTTTGCCCGGGTTCATATACAGCAATTATTCTTGAAGCAATTCTGAGTTAATAGGATGGAGCGAAGAGTAGAATCTAAATTTTTACATTCTCTTTACCTCTCTCTTCTACAAAGCCAGAATTGCGGCAAGAAAAATTGTTGTGTGTAAATCCCAACAATTTCTTGATCCAGACTTTGCAAGTGACACATTAATGTTTGTAATTAATTATTAAAATATGTTCTTAAATATATATATTATTTAGTAACCAAAAATGTATCTAGAGAAGTAATGTATTTCTTAAGGACTCTAGTATTCCTTAAAGCCTGTATTTAGAGAAAAACCTTATAGAATATGGTTGCCCCAACAATATTATTTTCATTGCAATGTAATAATGTCATGGTAAACATCGTTATTAATGAATATATTTTATTTTAAAAACAATTTTATGGTAGCAATAATACATTTGTTATAAATTCACAATTATTTTTGTTTAAATTTTTTGGGTTATGTTGTCTTGTGTTACATATAAGATAAATAGGATATTTTCGGAGTACTAAAAAAATGGTCAAACCTTGTACGATAATTCAAAAAGAGAGAGAGAGAGATATTCACGTCATATTATTATCAAGTACACAAAAATATGGTTGCAGATCAAGAATGTTCTTATTGAGATTCAACCATATTATTGTTGTAAATATGAATTTTTTGAAAGAGATTCAGTCATATTATTATCAAGTACACAAAAATATGGTTGCATATCAAGAATGTTTTTATTGAGATTCAACCATATTATTGTTGTAAATATGAATTTTTTGAGAGAGATTCAGTCATATTATTATCAAGTACACAAAAATATAGTTGCAGATCAATAATGTTTTTATTGAGATTCAAACATATTATTGTTGTAAATAAAAATGAAGTACATATACAAGAAAATGGTTGCGGACCTATAATATTTTTATTGTGATTCAACCAAAATATTGCTCTATAAATGAATAAAGTACATATACAACAATAATATGGTTGTAAATCAACATTAATTTTATTATGATTTATTCATATTATTGCTGTAACAAATAGATAGATCAACAATAATTATTTTGGTGCTCCATCAACTATAATATAATTTACGAAGAACTATAAAATCCAAACATAATATGACCATACTCGTTATTCAACATATTTTTAAGAATTACAATTATATATAATTAAATGTTCTTAAATCCTAAAGTTAAATTATTTTCACTTCTTCAAAACGCCATAAAAAGCCAACACATATTACTCATATTAGGGTTAAAAAAATATATATTTTTACACAACCATAACAAAGCCAACATGAAAATTAAACTAAACATTTTTTTTATTTTAATAGTTTTAGATATTTGCATGTTGCTGTTGAATTTTCTACGCAATTAAACGATGTCATGTTATCAACATCTACATCATATTATAACATCAACAACAAGAACAAAAATAACAGCACAAGCAGCAGCTACAACAATAAAAACGACAATAACACTAAACAACCCAGTAATAGCAGTAGAAGAAATAGTGGAAGTAGCAACAACAGCTACAAGGGACATTATTATCAATTTGAGCAACATCTACAACAGCAGTTAAAACTTGAACAACATCTTTTGTATTTATTGTTGTTGCTACGTACGAAAAAAATACGCTCTAAACAAAAACAGCTAAAACATAATAAAAACGCTATTTTTGAGTTGAAAAATAGACGGACGAACAACAGTAGCAGTAGCAGCAGCAATAGCAGGAACAACAGAAGAAGAAAAAGTAACATCAACAAGAAAATCACAACACATCATCATTGTTAAAAAGTTAATCCAATGGAAAATGATGACGATGATGTTTTACGTAAACAACAGCTTTAAAAGCAACAGCAACAACAACAACAGCAACTATAATAAGATAACTAAAAACAGCAATAGCAGTTGTAGGAGTATAAATACAGCGAGTAGTTGCTATAGTGGTACTTGTTGTTGTTGTATTGACAGTAATGTTAGTAATAATAATAATAATAAAATAACGTTGAAACAACAAAACAATTTAAATATTGAAAGGACTGAAAATGTAAACATTAAAGACAGTAGCAGCAACAACAACAACAGCAACAAAAATTATAGTAGTAATAATAGCAACAGCAGCAATATAAACGACAACTTCAACAAGAGCAAACGACAAGACAATGATGAAGTTGATAAATTACAACAGCCACAACAATATTATTGTAGCAACCATAGTAACAACACCAGCAGTAGTTATACAACAGCAACAAAAGAAACTTATCCAAAAATTCAAAAATTAACGACAACATTATTAGAAACAACAACTATAACAAAACGGGGGAATAGCAGCAATACAATAACAAAATCATCTTCATTAAAACAACGACAACGAAGAAGGTGTTTTAACGATGGCAACATTAGCAGCAGTACCAGTAATACCAACAACAACAAAAACAATAATAGCGACATTATTAGTAACTGTAGCAGCAGCAGCAGTTTAAGTAGTAGAAAAAATTTTACATGTTGTAGTTTTCATAATAACAATTTTTGTTGCACAGCAACATCATCAACAACTACAACAACAGCAACAGCATCCACATCACCAGCATTAGTATCATCATCCGCAGCATCAACCTCGACCCGTAAATGTAAAAATTATAGCCTTAAAACATTTTCAAGCATCACTAGCAATAGCCATCATCAACAACAGCAGCAACAACAACAGCAACATTATCAGCAACATCATCATCCCCTTCGACGACGTAATAGCAAAAATAGTAAAAATGTTACCAATGCAGGCAGTATCATATTCAACGTCCATAATATCATTAGCCTCTTTGGCCTTCAGCTGTGCTGTCTCCTGCTGTTGCGGCTAACACATTTAGCCACTGGTCTTGCTGTTGGTGTAGACTCAACAAATGCAAATCTCACAGATTTGGGTAGTCCCGGTATGTATTCTTTTTTGTTTCCCCCTTTTTCTATACATAAATAACAAAAGTGTAGCTTTATAATATATTAGAGTAGCAAGCTACATTATTGATTTTTTTTATATTTTTTGGATTCAGTTAATTTTTTTTTTATAATACTCGCTGGCATATTATTTCTATATATTTTTTGGAGGGAAATTAACCTAAATAAACTTTGGGTTGTCCTTCGCCAGTCAGCCAGCCAGCGAGAGGTATTAACAATATAATCAACAACAAAAGTTTTATGTTTTTACTGCTACCAAATTTCCTTCCTATAACTCTTTTTTTTTCTATTTTGTATTTTCCTATCTCTTTTTTACTTGAATATACAAAAAAAAGACCAAAAACAAAATGTACAGAAATGTAAAGTGAAGGATATAAAGTGATGGTGGGAAAAATTCAGGAAAAACAGTAAATTAAGGGTATTAATTCATTTAGTGAACGTAAAAGTAACTTCAGAGGAGATATATTTAAAAAGAGAAGAATTACATATAAAAAAATATTAGTTGAATATTTTAATATAAAAACAGTGAAACAAATTTCAACTTCAAAAAGTTCTAATTGACGATTTGAAAAGGGAAGAAGTTTAAATTAATAAAAATCGCATAATAAATAAATCTAAATTAAATCAGGACATTTCAAAAACCAAACCATTTGTATCTATTAATTTGCATAAATTTAAATATTTTTAAACTACTGTTAGTAATAATTCATATGACACTTAAAATTAGCAATAGTTATAAATTTTCGTAAAGAGATTAACTTTAATTACCTAGATTAATATGAGCATTAAAAATAAATTTTAATTTTCTGTCCTAATTTTGTCAAATTCGAAATGATCCTTTGGATCCGTAGAATTTTATCTATAGTAATGGTTTTAGTATTTGATCTTTTAGAAACTTTTAATTATTAAATGCTTAGCTTTAGCATTTTTATTTTATTTATAGTTTCAAAAATTTTTGTAAAATCCTTAAAGAGTTGTATCTTGTGGAATATGGTTTTTCGAATCTATCTATCTATATAATTAATAGGCAAACACATTTTTCGTAATCCATTTGCGGCCACACTAAACAATCGATTTTAATAAAAAAATACTATTAGAAAGATATTTTCTAATAGATGTGCAGAATATAGATTTTATTAAAATCCGTTCGGTATATATGAAGTTATAAGCGGTAAAAATTAATACTAATAGATATACCACAATTCGTATGAATATAAACAAAACAAACAAAAGAGCGTCTCAAATTATTTAACTGTATATTCTCATATGTACAACTTTCTCAATTAAAACAATCTCATTGTTGTTTTTTTTTATAAAACCAAAAACTGGACAAGTTGTATTGAATTATATGTTGTTATAACAACAAGTTAGAGTTTTAAAGAATTTTGTTGAGAGAGTTCTAAGATGAGCAAGACAAACAAAATAGAAAAGAAATACTACGAGGAAGACCTAATCTTTCGGAAATCCTATCTTGAATTCAGCTTTATTTATTCACAAATTAGTGAAAATAGCCTAGAGTAAAGAGAACCGGTTTAATAGTAGTCACATGTCTGGTACTTAGGGCTAGTGACCGGTCACAGTTCTGGAACTTTATATGAAAGAAACTTTTCACTTTTGTATGATGTTGCCATTAGAGGTGGCTAATTGGCACTTTGGGACAGGTCACAAGATTGCCCTAAAAGAACAAATGTAATTATTTACTTTTTTAAACTTTTTTTAAATTAAATTTGTGTAAATTTTTATTAATTCATTTTCCGTTAATGTCGTTGATGGCAACTCGAATCGAACCTATGTTCATCTAAAGTATCGCTAGAGTAAAAACAACCGGTTCAAAACTAGTCACGTGACAGTTACTCAGGGCTAATGACCGGTTCCAGTTCCGGAACTTTACATGACAAGGACCTGTCACTTTTACAAAGGGTTGTCAATAGAGGTGGCTAATTAACCCCTTGGGACAAGCCGTGCCGTGGGATAGGTCGCAGTACTAGTGCTATAGGAAATTTTCAATGTCGATTAATATAACAAAATTTGATAATAATTCGGTAAATATTTACATTTTTATTTTTTATTACTTTTATTAATGACGATGGCGTCACCCCGAATCCAACCAGTGCTCATCTAACGTATGTTGTTTTATAGTCTTTAGCCACTGATTGCTATTTATTTGTGTTCCAAAAACTCTTACACTTCATTAAGTTTTAAATTCATTTAAATAAAAATATAATTGCATTTCAAATTATTTTGTCTTAAACTGTCGAAAATTAATTATCGATTTTTAATTTCAAAAAAAATTTAAATGGAATTAATTTGAGTCTAAGTGACCCTTGCAAAATTGTAAGTACGAAGTGGTACAAAAACTCTCACTCTTCCTTTGGTTTTAAATTATTATTCAAATAATTATAATTGCATTTCAAATCATTTTGTTTTAAACAGCCGAAAATTAATTTTACATCTTATGTAGGATACTAAAGTGTTGTCAACTTGATACCAAATCAGTATTGAATTTAAACTTCTATGGAACATATTTAATATTGTCATTAACTGGCATCGTTTTCCACACTAATGTGATCGATTTTTTAATGTAATCATATTAATAAAAATCTTTCTACGTGCAAGAAGCTGAAGATGAAAGTTGAAAATTCTCTTTTGGAATAAAAAATATACCTCTTCCAAAACTTCACTTGAAATACAAAATTAGACAAATAAAATAAATTTTCGGATCCTAAAAATTTTATTTTCAGATTCCTATTCTTCTGATTCTGAAAATTTTATTTTTCGATTACTATTCTTGGCTCTATTGATTCTTTAATATAATATTTCTGTGAGAATTTTTTATATAGAACTTTTAAGCTTAATTTTTATGGTCCTTCGAAAGAGATAACTAATTTACTCTATCAGACTTAACATGATCATTGTTAAAAATATTTTAAAACTTATTTTTTATTTTCTCAATCCTTTGATTAAATTTTAAATTATAAAAAAGTAAATGTAAAAAAAAAAAAATTTTTAAATTTTGGTCCTACGAACCCTTAGAAAATACAACATTACATTCTTTTAAATTACTCTGTTTTAAATTTAATTTTAATATATAGCATATTAATACATTTTTTTCTATATAAGCAGTTTATATTTCTGCAAGAATTTATATAAAAAAAAAAATTAAGGAGTAACAATAACAAATTATTAAATATTGAATTTTAACACTTATTTATTATGGTCCTTCGAAGCAGATAATTATTTAGCATTTCCTTTGTTTAAAATAATTTAAATGTTATTTTTTATTTCGTTTTTATTAAATTTAATTTAATATTTTAATTAAAAGTAAAATGTAAAAATCATTTTTTTAAGATTTGGTCCTTCGAAACCTGCATTCTTTTAAATTTCTATATTTAATTTAATCTCCTAGCAAAAAAAAAAAATATATTCCATCTTCTTCTTTCTGCAAAAGTCACAAAATCGCGTTGACAGTTTAGAAAATAAAGAAGAAAAAACAGCAACAAAATATATAACAACTTATGAATATTTTTTGACATTTTCATAATAATATAACGAGTACGAAAAGGAAAATGTCACATAATAATAAAATCGTTAACTCTAATTATTTTATCATTTTTTTTTTTTTTTCGTTGACAATTTTATTGAGATTAATATTTACAATAACAACAACAGTAACAGTAGTAGCATTAGCAATAGCAGTTTAACTAAAAATAACAATAACAACAATAAAATAGAATTATAACAATTTTATGTAAATTTTTTCTTTTTTTGTTTTTTTTTCTTTTGTATTAAACAAGTCAAAATATTTGCAACATTATCTATTATATTTATTATTACAACTAAAAGCAAAATATACGTAATTCTGGTAGCTACAATTTAGCTGCTTGACATTTTTCATAAAAAATTTTGTGACTAAGCTAATGTCATATAAAACTCCAAGGTTGTTTTAATAAATAAAATTTATTTAAAAGGTTTTAACTTAAGCCTTTAAATACAAATTGTTTATAAAATTGTTGGTTATTTAAAATGTTTAGTATAGTGATTGGATTTTCGGAAAATAATATATAAGATTCAAGAGGTAATTCGATTGTATTTAAATCTAGTGAATTTAAATTTTATTTATAATATATATTTGTTTTTGCTATTAATATTATAATAATGGCGGTTTCTTTAAAACTTTAATACTAAGTTTAATTTAAATTCTTAATTTAAACTTTTTAAATGCATAAATTTAAACTTTTAGCTTATAATCCCTCTTTGCTTTAAATGTTCGAAGACAAATTTTTACATTAATTTTTGTTATGCTAAAGTTTTGTTTTTGTTTTCGTATTATAGGCTAATGTTTTTTTTTATTATTATTTTTTTTTGTTACTTAAAGATGTCGGTCTTTCTGTCTGCCTGTTTAGACTTATTGTTTTTTTTGTTCTCTTTTGTTTTTTTTTGTTTTTTTTTTAAACAAGTTGCCTTAAATCATTAATCATTTTTTGGAAAGCTAAATTTAATATGAATTTCATGTGTGAAATTTAAAATATGTTTTAGCATGAAGAACATAAAGAACTTTTAAACAATGTTGTGGTTTAAAAGCTACATTTATAATATTGTCATCATATTTGGTTAGATAAAATATGGTTGATTTTTTTTTTATTTTATTTTTTAATTTGATACCAAACACGTGAATAGAAATTAGTTTTATAATTAGTTCTTAATAGTAGACGTTCAAAAACAAAATTAAATATGACACATTTAATTTATTTGAATAATTATTTTGAAAAATGATATTTATTGTAATTTAAAGTGAAATAAATAACAGAGATATTTTGATATATTAAGTTTTTTAGGCAAATTTAGATTATTTGGACATGTGGGAAAGGTGTTGTTACTGAAATGTAACCGATACTGGGTGCAGTTATATTCAAATAATTTCAAATGTTTGGGCTAAATGAACTAAATTATGTCCAATAAAACTGGTTTGGATTTCGTAATCTTTATTTTTTATTAAAATTTTAAAAATATTTTTAATTTTTATGACAAGCAATATTTGGTCCTTCGAATCTAATCCCTCACATCTCATTTTTATATTGAGTAAAGCTTCGTTTAGTTGTGTTCTTTAGCTGGTATAGTTATTAAATATTTGTTTTATTAAATCAATTTCAAAAATATATACAAATTCCTTAATAAAGCTATTTCTTTATGGATTGTCAGAAGGACCATGGATGTCATTGGCAAATATTCTTCTTGTATAAAATTTTTTATAAAGAAATTTTCGTAGAAATTCCAATTTAGGTTTTAATCATAGGCCTATATGGAACACAATATTAAGTACAATAGAAGGTATTTAAAAAGCCCCATATTAACTTTAGTCTAAGGTATTAATATATTTTAATTTTACTATTAAACAAAGATATTTAAAGGGATCAGTTTTTAACCCTAAGCAGAAATATTTATGGAATCTAACATTAACAGATCTTTCAGATCAGGTTCTTAAATCTCCCACTTATGGTTCTTTTTTAGTTTATTTTTTTATTATTCTGAGGACTATGTGTTATCTAAATTTATCTATAAACGCAGGACTTCATAATCTTCATTATTACCCATAAATGGAATACTTTATGGTAAATTTTTAGGGCAGTTTTTATAACTACTATAGAGTCAAATCTTGTCCTTCATTCCAAAACATAATAGTTCGATACTGGTATTAACTTGATGCAAATACGGTATTGAATTTCAATACATTCGGAGCCGATTTCATATTGTTACTAAATGGTATCATTTTCCACATTTATCTGATCGATTTTTCTCTGCATGTAATATGAAAAATTTGAATAAGTCTTTCTACCCGCAAATAGCTTATGACTAGAGTTGAAAATGGTCCTTCGAATGAATGAAAATCTTTCCAAAACATTTGTACAAAAGTTGAAATTTATTTTTATTTTTTTACAATATTTTTCCTAGGATCTATTGACTCTTTATTAATTAAGTAATATACTATAAACGGTCCTTCAAATAGTGTAGTTTTTGTGTTTCTTGAATTCAAGGTTTCAGACTTTAATTTTAAAGATGGTCCTTCGATCCACTTTTTTTATACAAATAGATTTAATTAATGTAAAAAAACTCCTTTAAATGTTAAAATGTTATTCTTAGTTATATTTTTTTAAGGAATATTGAAGTTCATGTGGAACAGGTTTCATATTGTCCTTAAATTATATGATTTTCCAAAATTATGTATTTGATTTTCTCTGAGTTTAATAATAGGATTAAGGTGGAAATTACTTCTTGGGATAAATTTAATTGTAACTACCAAACCTTCATAAGAAATCGGAAAATTGACAAATAGTTCTGCAGTTTGAGAAAGTTTATTATTTTTTTCAATATTATTTTTATTATCTTTATTAATTTCAATCATGGTCCTTCGAACTATGGCTTTTATAAAAATAATTATAATTAAAAGCGTTAAAATCTCTTCTAAATTCTAATATAAATGATTTGATACAAATTACATTGAAAATCCTGTTTTTATTTTTTTTTTCTAATGAAAATTGAAGTTTAGTTATTTTTATAAATTATTTAATAAATATCATAGAATTCTTAGTTCAAGGTTACTAAACAAATTGTAATTGAGTTCTGTATATGAAATCATATCATAATATATACTTACAGTATGAATAGTTTTTTTTTTCCTTGTACTATTACATTCCAAATAAATCTATTACGTTTTAATGACCTTGATATCAACAATTCAAAGAATTTTACACAATTTGGGTAATTGAAACTGAAAATAAATATTAAAATTTTTCAAAAAAATATAATATACCTTTATTAAACTACTAAACTTTTACATAAATTATTAAGGATATTTAAAATTAAATAATAAATTTATAAAGAAAATCTTAAGAAAAAAAAGCAAACAAAATTTATTAAATAATTCATTATGAAGAAAAATTAAAACAACAAAATAAAATAGAGTAATAATATTAAAACCATTTTTTAGTTTACTAACTTTAACCTAATATGTCCATTAAAAACCTTAAAGTCTAGACATTATAAAGTAACTATTTTTAATACGATTTAACTAGTAACAAAAGTGAACAAAAGGAAAAATAATAATTATAAATGACCATAGAAAAACACCTGTAAAAATTGTAAATACCTTTTTTTATAAAAATGTAAAAATGAAGCAGAAAGAAAAAGCTGAGAAAAAAAAATAATAATTCACTTTAACTTCAAATAGCTGAGAAGCGTAGTAGTTTTTACATTTTAGTTATACTATTATAGCTTTATAATAGCTTTTTGAGATAATCATAATAATTAAAGCTCATAAACTTTAAATAAAGTTTAGTTTTTTTTTTTCTTATTTTTCGCTAAAAGGTTTTAAATGAAAAAGTTGTGCATTTTTTACATAATATTTTTTAATTATAAAATTATTTTTAAATTTTATAATGAAATGACTATGAAATAAAATACTAAATTGTAAAGAAGAAAAGAAAATAAAATTAATTAATAGTTATTAAAATTTTGATTGATTATTGTTTAACAAAAATTAATAAGAAAACTATTTTTTTTTTTTTTTGCAAAATCTATGAGAATTTATTCATGACTCTTTAGTTTTACGTAGATGATGACTAAAAATACACTCGAGAAAATAAGTTAATATGAAATATAAATTTAATATTTTTAGTAAAAGATTTGAAAAACAAAGGAAGTTATTTTTAGCTCTGAACTTTTCAAAATTGAATAAATTTTATAATAACTTATGATTGTATCCATCAATTAATTATATAATTCTATTGAATCCAATAGAAGGATCTATATAGACATAACAATAAATCCAAATTTATGACCTACGATTAAAATCAAAGTTAGGATTTATAAAGATCTAATATTAGGACCAAAATTAGGAATTACAAAGACCTACGATTAAACTCTATATGGGACTCAAAATAAGAATATAGGGGTACGATTAAGATCTATGATTAGAACTTAAAATAAGATTTATAAAGAGTTACTATTATATCCAAAATAAGGATCTATATAAACTGAACATTAAATTCAATGTTATGACCTAAGATTAAAATTAAAGATAACATCTATAAGGACCTACAATTTAAATCAAAATTTGGATTTATAAAGATTTAATATTAAGATCTCTAAAGGCCTACGATTAAGCTCGACATTGGACTCAAAATAAGAATATGGGACGAGCTATAAATAGAGCCCGAATTAGAAACTGTAAACAGCTACGATTAGAAACAAAATGAGGATCTCTATTGATTAGGACATATGATTAGGATTTATAAAAAACCTATTTATCCAAAATAAGGACCTATATGGACATAATATTAAATCAAATATTATGACCTACTATTAAAATAAAAGATAGGATCTATAAAAACCTACGATTAAAATCAATATTAGAATGTGCAAAGTTTTACGATTAGGATGATTAGGAAATATGGGTTGTAAAAATCTACGTTATAATCAATGTTAGTATATATAAATTCCTACCCTTAGAATCAAAATTAGGATCTATAAAAACCTATTATTAAACCACAAATTTGACTCAAAACAAGAATATAGGACGGGGTAGGATTAGAGCCAAAATTAGAATATTTAACAGAACTACGATTAAAGCCTTTGGGCTCAAAATTAGAATATAGAACAAGCCATGATAAGAACCAAAATTAGGAGTTATAGAGATCTACGAATAAGATTTGCGATTATAACTAAACATAGGAAGTACAAAGACCACCAATTAAAACTAAAAAAAGCCTACGAATTAGTTATACGATTAGAACCAAAATTAGGAACTATAAAGACCTGCATTTAAGATCTACGATTGAAACAAAATTATGAACTACGATAGTCTACGAGTAGTACCGAAATTTGGAACTATAAAGATCTACCATAAAGATTTACGATTATAATCAGAATTAGGAACTAAAAACATCACGTTTAAGATCTACAATTAGAACCGAAATTAGGAACTATAATTCTTTACGAATAAGTTTTATGATTAGAACCAAAATTAGGAACTGTAAAGGCCTACAAATAAGATCTACAATTGGAAGCAAAATTATAAACTATTATGGTCTACGATTATAACCGAAATTTGGAACTATAAAGATCAACAAGTAAGATCTACGATTTGAATCATAATTTGAAACTATTATGATCTACGATTATAACCGAAATTTGGAACTATAAAGATCTATGATATAGATTTACGATTATAATCAAAATTACTTACTATAATATTAGAAATTACAAAGACACGATTGAGATCTACGATTAGAAAAAAATTAGGAACTATTAAAACCTACGATTAGAATTAACATTAAGAACTATAAAGACCTATGATTAAGATCTACGATTAGATTCAACATTAGGAACTGCAAAGAGCCACGATAAAAATTTTGCGATTGGATTCAAAGTTAGGAACGTACAATTAAGATCTGCGATAAAAGCCAAAATTAGGATCAGATCTATGATTAGACTAAAAGTTAGGAACTATGAAGACCTACGATTAAAATCAAGAATTAGAACCAAAGTTAGGAACTATAAAGAGCTGCGATTAAGATTTGCGATTATAACCAAAATAAGGAACTATAAAGTCTGCGATTATAACTAAAACTAGGAAATATAAACATATACGATTAAAAGCATCATAGGTCTCAATATAAGTATATATAAAGATCTACGATTAGAACCAAAGTTGGGAATCAGAATAAGTACGTTTGTTTTTAGTTAATAGTGTGCTCTATAAAAAACTACAATTAAAGATACAATTGGAATCTTCTATGGTCTTAAAATAAAGTCAACAATATACTAGACTCTATTAAGTCCTGTGTTGAAATTTAAATTACTGAATAAAACATAATTTTTACTAACATTTTTTCTCTGAGTTCAATTTAATATAAAAGGTTATGATTACTCATACATATTTTTATATTTAATAACTTGTATTAATAAAATCAATTAAAATGCGGAAAAAATCAAATTTCTAATATATTTTCAAGATACACAATAATTTATTAAATATATTTATAAAAGATTTTAATAAAATAACATGAATATTTTGTTATATTGTTATACAAATGATTTATGAGTCAATTTATTATGACTTTAAATTAGACTTATGTTCATTAAATACAACATACAACATCTACTGAATGTTTAATCGAAAAAAAAAAAATTAAAAAAATAAATGAAACTTGTAAGTTTAATATGATTAAAGTTTCAATGTGGGATGAAACATAATATGAAATTTAAATCATTTAAAATAACCCTACATTAGGCAATAGAAGTAATAATTTATAAAAAATAGTACAAAAATAATATTAATAACTTTGTAGCAAATTTATTTATAAAGCTGTCACAAACTCGCTATTCAGTCCTAATATACATATATACGTATCCGTAATATACCACTGATCTTCACTTGTGTTGTTTTCTAACTTTGATTTATGGTTAATTGTGTAAATTATAGACTCTAAATGCTTAAACAATAAGACATTTTGACTTTAAAACAAAAAAAGTGAGCGAAAAATGAAGAAAACAAAACAATGATCTTCTGTTTTTCTGTAGGTTTTTTTTTTTTTTTTTTTTTTT
>MINK01008603.1:0-14396 GCA_001735545.1 Phormia regina
CAACCGCCAGGCTATGGACAAGCACGTCCCAATCACACACTTACCGCTAAACATACATATACACATATATGTATGCATGTAAAAATATGGGTATATGTATGTGAACTGGCAACCAGCCAGCCAGCTAGTCAGTCAACCATTTGGTTAGACGGATGGACAGACAGACAAAAAATATCCAGGCTGTGTTGCAAAAACATTTGTAAAAACCAAAACAGAAAAAATATGTTTGTTTGTTTGTTTGTAAAAAAAAATAACAAAAGTACCGTCAACTTAGCTTGACGGTTACTATCATGTATGACTAGATGACTGAATTAATGACTTGCCTGATTATTTAGCTGGTTGACTGGCCCGGCTAGCTCACTGCTTGTATGTATGGACTGACAGGAAGCAAATAAAACACACGCCCGTATAAGAGCTAATTGAAATTACAATTCCTCAATTCCATTTTATTCTCCTTGTTGCATTTTTTTTTAATGTTTTTCCTTTGCTTTACTCAAAAACCTCATTGTCCATAAGAGTCCATGTATAACAATAACAACAGTAATAAATAGTAACTTGCTATGTGGAAATCTTTCCCTCTATGGGTATAACAACAGACCAAAGAAAAAAAAACTAAACAAAACAATTTACGTATGTATGTGATTCTTATGAAAAGCCACAAAAGAATCCTCTTAGTTTTTTTTTAAACTTTCTAAAGAGATGGTTATTTATGTTAACGTGGGTTTATTGATAAGTATTAAAAATTACAAATGAATAAAGCAAAAAATTATTCTTAATAATATAAATAGTTATAGGATAATTTCTATTAATAAAAAAACGTGATCGAGGCCCTATATTCGTCTATGCCGAATCATCTTACCGACAAATAAAATGTATGCCTTAAAGTATGCTTTCATATTTTCACATTTATAAAACAGCATTAAAATGCTTTATATAAATGTTTGTGTGTGTATTTATATTATTATTATTATTATTATTGTTATTATTATTATTATTATTATTATTATTATTATTATTATAGTTCTTGATCCATAACTCGGTTGTTTTTGAACGAATAAGGATGATTAAAAAAACGAAAACGGGTTTTAAAACCGATTTTTCATTCTCGAAAGGATAAAAGAGTAACGTTACTGACTGACTGATTCAATTTTTAGGGGGTAAAAAAGGGTAAAATGTTTAACCTTATAACTCTCATACTAATAAAGATACAAAAAAAAGTTGAACAGTTATCGTTATTTATTATTTATTGATACTTTTCTGAAAATCATTCGTTTTAAGGAGAAAACGGGTAAAAACTGTTATGTTGGTACTTTTTTGACACCATACGTATCTTTGAAACCAATCAAAATACAGTTAAAATTTATATCGTATTTATAACTTATCAAAAAATAAGAAATACAAAATTTGGTACTTTTAAGAAATTTTTGGTACATTTTTCAAAAACATTTTTTTTATACATTGAAATATTCATGTGAGTATTTTAATATGGGATAATTTGAATACAAATTTTGTTATTTTGAGGAGTGAAAAAAGTACCAAAAAACAGGGGTAAAGGTCAGAAATTACATTTTATTTAATACTAATAATGAATTTTCAATAACATTAAACAAGAAATTAGGAAAATAAAGTCCTTTGTAGATAAGATTTCACTAGAGTGGTACTTAAAGATACATGGACTTTGTGGTACTTTTTTCTTCTTATATAAGAATTTTTTGCATTTTTTGTAATATTTAACCTAAAACATTAAATTAAATACGCGGTAGTACTTTTTCTATAATTATTTTATAGTTATGTTCCTTAGTTAATAAATCCATAAGGAATACCTAGTTTGGTACCTTTTCATAATTTTTTATTTATTCACAATAGTGGGATCCTTCAATATAGTACAAAAGTACTATAAAGCGGAGTTGGTATTTTGGAAACAAAAAATGGCGTTTTATTTAAACGTAAATAGGACAAATTCTGGAAAATATTTTGTTATGTACTTTTAATAAAACATATTTTTTACGTAATAAGGGCAGATTTATATTGTTCGAGTAATTTCTGTGATATTTAAATTTAAATTTGATTTTAAATTTAAAAATAGAGAACATTTTTAAAATTGAAGTTTATCGTTTTAAGGTGAAAAATACAACTTGGTACTTTTTTGTATAAAATAGTACTTTTTAATCTTTAATATACTAACCGATTTAAAATTTTATATAATATAGTTCAAGGTTAATAAGATATTAAGGAATAGTAATTTTATTGCACTACTAATGGTACCAAAAAAAGTACATTTTAAAGTATTTTTTTTAATATATTATTTAGTTATTGAGAATTGAAAATTTACTTATACTTATTATTAAACTTAGAAACGTTTTGGTACTTTTTCATTCTTCTAATGGTACTTTTAATATTTTCCATAATACTGGCAAGAATTATAGATTCTATAATTCTTACTTTCTCGGTCTTCTAATAGTACATCGCACTTTGTACCAAAATTCACAAAATCTCAAAATGAATTTTCATCGTAATAAGTGTCTTCAGTCACACTGTGGTTTAAAAAATGTGTTTTTTTTTCAAATAATTTTATAACATTGGAATCGTAGAGATATAACTATAAAATTTCACATTGATATATGAGGTTCTAGTTGGACCTAGCGGGTCCGAGGGGTAGTGGGTTGCTTGAAAAAGTTGCTAATTCTGGTATATATTTAGTTTAACTTTAATTACATACAAGGGGTGATCCACATCGCACCCACTTTTGCTCCTCCAAATGAACTCAAAAATAAATCAATTATGGCCCAATGTTTTTCCCGAATATCTTATCAGTTTTTAAGCTTTGGTGGATAATATTTAATATGAGACAAACCTTATAAAGATGCTTTGACTTAATAAAATAAAGTTTTTTTTTTAATATTTAGTGTTAAGATAAGTAACTGATCTTTTATATTTAAAAATATTTTAAGTAACTTTGCAATTGATCCAATTATAACACTTACAAATAAATACTTTAATTTAAATAACAACAAAAAAACTCCTCTATTTGTAAATGAAAATTGAACAATAAAAATCCTCTCACAATCACTGAGGCTTATCAGTCAGCTAGCCGGCTGGCCGATCTACCCAGGCAATAAGTTAACAAATACCACACCAATATAAAGTCAAATAATATAAACTCTGGTTTGTAGTCGTTTTATTTGTGTAACAATTAACACACATTTTCAAATCCCCCCAAAAACCGACACGTTTTTGGAATATTTAATTTATAAAAAATAATAATAAAAAGAGAAGGAAAAGTAAAACAAATATATAAATCTTTCTTTTATAATTCCTATAAGTTAAATTAATATTTTAAACAAAAGCTCCTTTGGGCTTCTCACTGAATTTTAAATACTCTCTACTTTTCTCTCTTTCGTTTTTATTCAACATAAATATTTTGTAGATCATTTTTATACGCTCCTTACACACCCGGTTTAAATCTTAGAGCAACAGCATGACTGTTATCTATAAATTTATTTAATTCCTAGCATGTTGTTGATTAAAGAAGAAGAAGAAGAAATTACTCTACTGGAATGGTATACAATACTGTTCAGCTGAAGAATAAGGAGAACAAGAACATTGAAATAAAATAGAAGAGATCAGACACAAGTAAGAAAAATAAAACACGCGCGTGGACGCAATCTGGGCACGTCTATGAGTGTTTTGATATAGTTCGTTGAACTTTTTGTATGTGGCTGGACTATAAATAATGATAATAATGATGATCGTCATCATTATTGGTGATGACGATCTACAACTATGTACTAAAATATATATAAATTCAAGACATAAAATTACTGTACTGGCGCTTTTATTTTCACGTATCATATGAAATATATTTTGAAATGCATGATCAATATTATTTTAGGGGGTTTGATTATACTTACTTATCAGATAATGTCGCAAATTAATTATAATTTTGTTGCTCTTTAATTATTATTATCTTTATTTAAGAGTACGTTAGTTTGTTGTATTTATAAATACAGGATTATTATATTTATGTAAACGTATTTTTATATTATACTAGATATGACAAGTTAATGCTTTAACATTTATTTCAACAGCACTTTACATTAATCAATCTTTCTGTGCTCCAATTGTAGGTTTAATGGCAAAATCATACTTTATTAAGGACTGAAGGACTTTGTTTCTTTTATCTTAATCAGTAAATCTGTGTCTTCTGTTATTTATTTAATTGAATCTATTTTAATTCCAAAATGAGATCATGGTCTAGACGGAATATAATATATAAAATTTTAGTCATCTAGAATCCATTTAATTAAATCTATTTTAATTCCAAAATAAGTTCATAGTCCAGACGGGACGTAATATTTTTCACGACCACGATCTTTTTTATTATTATTTGCAGATCTTTATATACGATCACTCGGGCTTGTACGATATGGTACCTTGAGATATAAAAAGTGTTCATTGGTTATCCATTAAGTTTTTTATCCGGATAATTAGGAATTATAAAGTTCATTATTCAGCTTATTTGAGAGAAGTTCCGAGAGAAGTTATAGTTTCCTTTACTAAATTGGATTAAGATTATAATATTATGAAGGTGTACCTGTTCCTTAATAAATAGGTCGAGGAGAATAAATCTAGTATTTCTTCTTTTAAGTCGTATATACTTATCAAAGAATTAAAGATCCATTATCCATAGTGTAGGAGAGGGAGCAAAAGAGAGACCGTCAAGACTAAAAGAACTCATAATCATTTATTTATTTTTTCAAATTCCAAATATAAGTTCCCCTCGATTTTTTATGATGACAAATTAAGGTTAAGTAAAAACGAAAGAAAGATGTATAATTGGTCAAGTCCGAGCATATGATACTCTACACAATTGCTAAAATTCGGGAAGAGGCAAATTATGATCCCATATTTGTATTAAGTGTAAAAAAAAAATACTAATACAGAATATTACGTTGATATTAAAATTCACATGTATTTCTGCACTCTTGGGTGATTCCTGAAAATGGGTCTTATATGAGAGCTATCGTCAATTATGGACCGATTTTTATGAAATTATTTGTGTCAAATATTAGATTGATATTAACACTTGGGATTGAGATTAACATCATGGGATTTATGCTCGTTAAAGTAATTTCTTGAGGAAGGTGTTACATGGGAGCTATGGCCAATTGTGGACCGATCTTCATAAATTTTGGTATAAATATTGATACTTCTATAAAACTTCTTTTCGCCGAATTTCATTCAAATATTCCAAATATAATAAGGCGTTTTTGATTGTTGAAGTCCTATTTCGTGGGACAATTGTATGGGGACTAGGTGAAATAATGGACTGATCGTCCTTATAACATGAAAGTCCTACGTACCATATCTTCAAAATTGTGTCCTTTACTTTGTGTAGAAAGTTTACTTGGTCAGCCAGACAGCCAGACGGACGGACATCATTAGATCGATTTAAAAAATGAATCTGAATGGATTGGTATACTTTCAAGTGGTTGTTAGATAATTAATTCTATGTTTTACAAATATTTGCACAAATAAATAATACCTCAATCACCTATGTTGGTGTAGGGTATAAAAATGTTTTTGAACCGAATCGAATTTATAGGAGTGGATACTGTAGAAAAGATCCCATACAATAGAACCATAGTCAAAAATAGACATTACTTTAGTCAGTCGCGGATCCACGGGAAGGAAAAAAGGCAAGTTTACCTCCCCAAAATGGAAACTCTTAGAGAAGAATTTGTACTAAATAATAAAATTTTAGGAAATAGTTATGAGAATCATTCTATTTTCTTCCCCAAATGCTTGAGCTTGATCCGCGCCTGACTTTAGTACAGTCAATGTGATAAAAATTTGTATTGATCTAAAATAGAAAAACTTTTTTTGATTTTAATTTAAAATTTTATAATCAAATACGACTTTTATTTTTTTCCGTGTATCATATAGAGTAACTCTTAATATTTCGAAAAAGCGACAAGCCGAATGAACTTGAAATTTTCGCGCCAAAAATTTTAAATAAAATAAATATTTTATATATAAAAAATATTCTTCTAGGAACATCCTCACCCACCTGTTTAAATTTGTCATAAAAATTTTAAACGTGGGAAAATATTTAAACAAATTTTTCAAAATTTCTTAAAGAAAATTACACCTGAGAAAAACTAAACATTTTCCAGCTAATAAAATAAAAACTTTTCCTTTAATTTTCCTCAAAAAAATAAAAAAAAAACTCATTTAAATGACACCCTAAATTTACATGCAAACAACACAAATTCACATACAAATGACACAAACAAGTGAATAAAATTAAAAAAATATATAATTATCATTTAAATACATACATAAGTATGTGAAAGTGTATGTATTAAGAAAATTCGTCAAAAAAATCAGCCAAGCAAAGAAATTTTGGCTTAAAGACGTTACAAAGAAAATACTTAAATACTTAAAGATCCTTAAATAAATTCTTCCCTTAAACATCTTAAAGAACAAAAACACCCTTTTTTGGAACAAAACTTAACTTTTAATGGCGGTAGATTCTTTAAAGCAAATTCTAAATTAAAAAGAAAAATTTTAAACGATAAATGGGCTGGTTGGTTGGTTGTTAGTTAATTTGGTGGTGGTTTAAAAATATTACTTATTTCTTTCTTTTTTTATAATATTTAATTGTCTCTTATAGAAATATGTACATTTGTGTGTATGCAGGACATTGTTATGAATCCCACATAAAATTTGCATCTCATTTCCGGACACTTGGGTTTAAAGTTATGTATTTTCATTTATTTTTATTATTTTTTGTTTTTGTTGAAAAACTAACTTTTTGTTTATGAATTTTTGAAAGGAAACTGTTGCACTCATATGTTTTTGTTGTCTATGGGGAGATTTTTCAACGTTTGCATTGTTTAGGGCAGTAAATAAGTTTAACAAAGGGACGGAAATGATCAGGAAATGATCAGGAAATAATACTATTAAAAGTCAAAAGCGTAAAATAGTAGAGGGTGCATAATATTTTGTTTATGAACATTAATTGTTTTGAATTATTTTCATTAAGAATTTTTTTTAACAATGATAATGAAAAAGGAGATGTTACATATACATACATATACATAACTATTTGTTTGATTTTTGTGTAACTTTTTTAAATTAATGAAAATTTTAATTCTTTTTTATTAATTTTATTTTTATTTATTAATTAATTTTATAATTATTTATTAATATTATTTTTAAAAATTTATTATTTATAAAAATAATAAAAAAATACCAAAATTATTAATTTGGAAAAAAAAATCCCAGGAAAATGTAATAGTTCTACAACTAGTTCCAAGACCCATGAAAATAGCCTGTACTTGTTGGCGTTACGACCAATGATTTTTGCTTGAAATGTCATCTCAAGAACTAGTTTTGTGGAAGTGTTACCTATTCGGTAGCCATTCTATGGAACGGTTCTAAAACTAGTTCTTTCATTACTATTTTTGTACGAAATTATCACATTGAAGACTTTTTGGGAAGTGTTCGGGATTGCTATCTGGTTTTATTTTTTACTTTTAAATTCTCTTTTTTTTTATTTATTTTTTTTATTGTTTATAAAAGTTTTTTTTTAAACTGAAGTCATTCGAAAATAAGTAATTTCTTCTCAGAAGTGATATAGAAATCATAAAAAATTAGCTGTTAAGAACTAGTTCTCTAAAAAAATTATTAAAACAAATTTAGAATCACAATAAGGTTCAACACCATTAATTCTACATTTCCTTTAAAATGTAGGTACTTTTTTAAAAGTTTACTTTTCTAAGATATTAATAAAGTAAAAAATTTAAAAATGAATCATAAGCAATTTAATTTTTTAAAAAACTAAATGTAGAAAATCACAATTACACTCGAAAAAATCTTACCTCGATAATTGGTAGTTTTATAGGTGAAGATAAGTTTACACTTCCTTAAAATAATTTAGCTTATATATTATACATTTTCAAGCATTTTTATTCATTTTGTAATTAAAAAGTGTAGGGAATTTTGTAGGGATATTTGTTTCTCTTCGTAGGGAAAAATCGGAATTTTTTTCATCAGGTGTTGGTATTTTGAAAAATATCCACTGGCAACACTGTTCCTAAGTAAGGCGAATTAAAAAAGGTGACTTTCACTTAATCAGCTGATTATTATAGCAACGATTCTCAAATGGGGGGTCCGCGATCCATAAGGGTCCGTAAGGCCATTCCTAGAGGGAAAGATATATTTATACCAGATTAGAACTGATTCAAAAACATTATTGTGATCTCTATGGAGTCTACTTTCAGGAGTGTTATATTTGTTCATATTATTCGCCTATAAAAATCTAATTTTATTCGAAGTGTTATAAACTATTTCCAATCTGCAAATGGATTGCAGTATAGGAATCCATTTGCAGATTGGAAATAGTCTAAATTGAAAACTTTGCAAGAGGATGTGTACCTTGATTTCTCGGATTATACGACTTATATTCAATTTTAAATTCATCTGTGTGAACACAGAAAAAACTATTACCGTCTTTTTTTCAATTAACCAAGTTGTTTAATTTTCTATCAAAATTTAATAAATATTCAAAAAAATAAATAATAAATTTGAGTATGAGTTTCTTCCTATTCATATCTACTTGATTGATTTAATTAATTTATTAATTGGAAATATTTTTCTGTTTCTCAGAGATGCAAATTTTTTCACTGAATGATTTTTTTTCATACATATTTGTTAATTGACTAATTTTTTTCTTTGAAGATACCTTTCATAAAAGTAAAAAATTTTTATATGGTTTTGAAGAAAAATTTCATTTAGAAAATAAATGATTACAATATATTTTTCAATCAAAGCAGTTGTTTAATTTTGCATTAAAATTTAATTAAAATATTCAAATAAAATAGAGATAAGAATCAAATTTAAGTGAGATTTTATTTTTCATTTAAATTTTCAATTCATTTAATCATCCATTTAATTGATTTAATTAAGTTTTTAATTGGAAATTTAGTAATTGATATAATTATTTTGGTGAGAGATGCAAATTTAAACAAGTTTTTAATTTAATGAATTATTAACTAACTTATTTGATGATTGATTTTATTTTTTGTTTTTTTCCGGTGTATGCAGTAGATAATATTGTTATTAAGTTATGTAAAAAAAACTAAGACAAATGGGCAAAAATACTGGGTTATATATGAAAAAAACATGGTACTTAAAACTTTAAAAGCAAATAACTCGAAAACAATAATATAAAAAATATATAAAATCGGGCGCGAAAAAAAAATTGGCATGCGATTAAAAAGATATCAAAGATTACCTACTTTAAGCCCCTTAGTTTCGACCCTGAGGTACCTGTTGGGTAGCCCTTCCAAACAACATATTAGAAATAACAAATATTTTTTAAAAATTTTTGATTCTTCCCCACTGATTAATGGCGTTAAGAACTTTATTATACAATTACTTTAATACTCAATAAAAATTCTTAATTTTAAGTATTTTAGTTAAAATATATAGCGAAATTTATTTGTCTTTTGGCTCCGTAGACTATTTTCATCATTATAAATTTTTGTGGGGAATTATTTTGGTTCCATTAAAATAAAAAATATACTTTTTATGGACGCAGAGAATGATATAAGATAGAAGCGAAAAATGCACTTAAATTAAGTATCTCATGTATGTTTTTATATTATTTTTTAAATAATTTTTTACACATGTAGTGGTTCGTGATTCCATTGAAATGTCAAAAAGGGGTCGCAAAGCAAGATCTTGTGGGAACCCCTGTTCTAAAGTGCTAAACTTCAATTAATGATTTTGTCCATAATATTGTTTTTGCTGTTACTTTTTTCATTTCGTCATGTCCTAAGTCTGTATAAATTAGTTATAATTTATAGTGATCTTTATTGTGATCACTATTTCTTTATAGAACATTATAAAAAGCTTTCCAGAACCTATAAATAATCTAAAATTATAAAGAAGAAAAAATGTTATTTAATTATTTGTTTTGTGTATTTCTCAAAAGGCCCTTGTTCCCAAAAATCAAGGAAGACAAATAAAAAAAGGCGTAATAAAATACTAAAACGTAGAAAATTATAAAAACAAACAATTAAAATTAAAAAAGTTAAAAGTTAACAAACAAACAAAAACAACAAGAAAACCGAAAAAAAAATCATTTTCTAAAAAACATCTTAAAACGCGGTCAATGAACCTGTTGAACGAACATTCAGGGGATTTCATTTCATTATTATTTTTTTGTGAAAACACCTTAAGAAAACCAACAAAAAAAAAAAAAAAAATATATATAAAAAAATGAAACCAAAACATAGGGAGACTAGTTAAAATTTCTAACATAAAAATAGTTATTGTTGTTGTAGCCTTTTATTTGGTTATTTATATCTTTTCTTCTTTGTTGTTGGTTTCTTTTTGGGAACCTGTTGATAATTTTGTTTATGACGGTTTATGATCGTTTTGTTTTATTTTTGTATGTATGGGCTGTTTGCCACTAACAGCAACAACAACAATAATAATAAAAAATCTTTTAATTTGTAGGATTTTTTTTCCCACTTGTATTTTATTATGAGTGTATGTATATATGTGTGTGTGAGAATGTGTGACATTTTTTTAAAACCAAGTTTAGGTGAGTTTTTATTTGAGCTGGGGTTTGTTAAAATTTTTATTGTTGTGTTTCATTTGTGACTTGCATTTTTGAATAGGAATTTAATTATACAACATAGCAGTATATAGTATCATAAATGTAAAGCCTATTTTATAGATAGAAACAAACATATATATGTACTATATATAGATGAGGGCACAGTAGTTTCAAAACGCATTTTTTATTTATTATTATTTTTGGAAATAATTCTGTAACTTTAAAATTGTTGGAGATATCTCAATAACATTACACATGTTTAGAGCTGAGGTGTTGTTAAGGTGATTTGTGGGAGAAGAGGACCCTAAAGGGTCAGAGGGGTAGTGGATGGCTCTACAAATTTGGCCATCACGGTTCTGTAATTTGTTAAAAAATCGCCAAAAATTTATTTATTGTATGATAGAAAAAAAATTTATATATAGATAGTCCTTGTAAATCTCTACAAAAATATGGTTACATATGTAGGTTATCTCTTTTACTTTAAGAGATATTTAGATCGAAATAAATGAAAAGAAATTTTATTTTAGTCTCGTTTTTTTTAGTTTTTTTCAACTTGGCCCCTAATTTTTGTAATATCCCTCAGATTCTTAACAAAATTTTAAATAATACTACTGCCAGAATGTTATAAATGTATGAATCGGTTAAAAGGTTATATTAATCTGAAGTTGTTGCTTAAAAATTTTTATTTTTTAATTAGTCTTTTGTTGTGGACTGAATGCAAATGCGTTTAAAGTAAATCCGGTGAAATTTGGGTGAAAAGTCTGGCCACAAGCTCTATGCAAACTTTGAAAATTTTATTTTTTTTTTAATTTCTTTTTGTTAAGATCTCAAATTTTAATGCTGGAAACGATTAAAAATTATTTTATTTATATATCTCCATATGTAAAGTAGACATCCAAAATAATATTTTCTAACGGAAGCCTCTTATAACTACAGGGTGATTATTTCAAATAAAAAAGTATTTTTTTAAATATGTTTTATAGGGATTGGAATTTTGGGCAGTTTTTTAATTCTCTGATTTTAGCATAAGTTTCTACAGATTATACTGAAATTTCAATATAATATCCCTATTGGTTTAAATTTTATTAAAATCTAAATAATAACTTTATTTAGAAAAAATCGCAATAATGTCAAATTTAAAGTTCTTGGAGAAATTCTGAAATCAAATTACATTTCACTAACTTTTTTATTATAAATAACCAATCACGACATTCTAACACTTTCTTACATACCAAATTTTTGTATAAAAATTTTAGCCAAATTATTTGTTAAATTAAAAAATATATTTTAAAATTATGTTCTTTGTTAACAAATTATATAGAAAGCATTGCTTTTTAATAATTTGATACCGTAATGGTAACAATTTAATGCCAAATAGGTCTAGATTTTTATTAAGATTTAAACAAAGAATGTAAAATTTGAACATATATTAACACTGAATAATGTAGTTTTAAATACCTAATTATATATTTAATAATATTTAAGAATTCCTTTCATAATTCTATATTTTTAAATCAAAAAAAATTTTATTACATCCCCCATACAATTTCAAAAAAAGTCAATCAATCTTCTAAATATTGATTTAAAAAAAATTAACCAAAATTCATTAAACTCCTTGTACGCCCCGATTATTTATTTAAAATATAAAAATTTTATTCTCTAGTACCACTTTAAAAGCGCATTTAATTTTACTTTAAAATTTACAACAAAAAAATCATATTAATCAAAACTTACAAAATGTCATAATAGATTTCTCACACCATGGTCGTTTGTTGGAAAATAATGGTGGGTGCAGGGAAATTTTAGTTAAACTCATATGAAACAAATTAATAATTAAACAAGAATATTAAAAAAAACAACAACAACATTGTATATAAGAGGGTGTCTTATTGTGGGTTTTTGTGTGTGAATTTTTTTTACTGAATCAGAGTATCTGACCGTAAAGAACTAACGGCCAGTCGATTAACTATATTGACATTAGTTTGCTGCCATATTCATGCCTCTATTCACTCATACTTAAAGAATCCAACTTAATTTTTTATCTAAGTTGTTTATGATTATTTTGTTTTCATATTTGAGTTGATTTTCATCTTTCATGTGTTTTGCTAGTGGTGCAATTGATAATTAACTTAAAATATGAAATTCATTATCAAAAACCAAGCACTTCCATATAAAACTGTGAATGTGCCCCGCGAAAAACTGACTTTTTAAAAATTTTCTTCCTTGTTTTCCAAACTTTGGGAGTGTCTACTACGCTGGCTATTTCGAGTACATATATAGCGCAAAATTAGCATAATTACAACAGGAATAAATTCCTATCTCCAATTTTATATTCAGTTGAGAGGTGCACAGACCCCGCCAAAAAAAAACCCAACAAATTTGTCATCATAAGTTTACTACCCTGTATTTATTTGCTGAAAGTCTGCACAACAACAAAGATGGAGCAGAATTTATGTACAAAGTCCGATTAGTTTAGTAAGATCAAAAAGTATAAAAGCGCGAACAAAAATTATAGAAGAATGTTAAAAACTTAAGTAGTTTTTATCAGTTTTTCTATATTTTTGAACTTTGAAAAACAATCCTGGTTAGAAAAAGTAACTTATTGTTCTAAAATTTTGCACTGTATTAGCTTCAAGTCTTGTGAGTTAAGATCTAGAACCAGTTCGTTTAAAATATCATTACCACAAAAGTTATTAAAGATTTAAGTTAGTTTCGGTCAGGTCAAACATTTTTAATAGTTGCCCATATATTTAAACAATTGGGATATTCACAAAGTGTGCTATCATGTCGTAATGTCATATGTCGTAATATATTTCAGTGTATAAACAATATTGTTATTGCTTTTTCCTTGTAAAATTGCATTTGACAATACGACATGATAGCACACAATTGTTTTAATAAACATATTTCACATAAACAAGTTTTAATGTTTTTGTTATAGAAACTGAAATAACGGATATTATAGCAGTCATATTATGATTATGGTAATCAATTTTACTTGAAGATATCACAAGTAACCATAAAAAATGTTAAAATGGTATGTTTGCAAATAACAATAACAATGTTCCATAGAGTGTCCCGAAAATATCGTTTTTCGAGATTTTGATGTAGGAACGCCCCTCAAACGATGCGTAAAAATTAGCTGAATATGGGAAATATATAAAGAAATATTTTTTAAATTGGTTTTCAGTGCCCACCAGCGATTTTAAAATCATGGGTTCCATACATTTTATTCAAAAAAAGTTTCGATTTTTTAATCGAAATGGTATCAAAAAATTGGTCATTTAATGTTGGTTATGGAAAAAATATTTTAAAAAATTTTCCAATGTTTTCCAAATATTTTTTCTATAATAGGCCTAGAATTACGAATTTTTTGCTACCCATTTCAAGACTAAACTCAATACTATTTTTTGTACAGACCCGTTACATTCAATCGCTGGTAGGGAACTGAAGATAAGTTGAAAAAGTTTTTTAAATATTTTTTCCGTATTCAGCTAATTTTTATGCATCGTGTTAAATAAATAATTGAATAAAGAAAAAACAAATAAATAAATAAAAAATATGTGGACGAGATGGAATTTGATCTGAGAAAATATGGAGCGAAAAAAAGATTTTCACTTGACCTGAGAAGATTTTTTATTTTAACTTGATATATATCTGGGTTGTGGGTTAATAATTACTTTAAGTAATCTATTACATAATCAATTACAGTTAACCAGAATATTTTGATTTAATTGTAATTCATATTTTTTCAATTACAATT
>MINK01008606.1:0-10874 GCA_001735545.1 Phormia regina
TTTTTTTTTGGAATTTTTTTTTTTTTTTTTTTTTTTTTTTTTTTTTTTTTTTTTTGAAATAAAACTTTATTGGTTTTTAGTTACAAGTTTTAAGTTACTCTTTTTTTATTCAAAGGGGTCCACTTTTATGTTAAAATGTCCTGCCAGACCCAAAGTTTATTAGAAAATTTATATTTTCTAACATTTCTTGCACAATGGGGCTTAGTCAGGGTTCACACACAGTAATTTTTCTTGCTGCAGTTCTGACTTTGTATGAGAAAGGTAAAGATAATGTAAAAGTTTAGTATTCTCTTCTCCTCTCTCTCTCCTATAAACTCAGAATTTCGGCAAGAAAAATTACTGTGTGTGAACCCGCTAATTTTTTTGTAATTAATCTATTATATCTTAAACTATTGCTCTGCTCAAATTGAAATGTGAAAGAAAGCTATAGCTAAAACCTCAAGCTTTCAGAAAAATAATTTTGTAGTCACCCTGTAATAATACCAGATAAACCACAGCGTGTCAAAGTTCACCATCTTAAGTATGGAAATGTTTCAGAAAATCAACTCGGACTTTAAAGAGTTTTATATTTCTGTAAAGAGCTTGATAAGATAAAGAAATAAGTACTGGTTCCCAAGTATTGCTAAAAAGTCATTTATGTTTGTATTCCCATTTTTTTTTCCTCGACTTTATTTCTTTTTTCGGGAATAAGTTCTGAGATATATGAGATGAATTATTATTTTTTAATATTCTTAGTTGGAAATATAACACAAAACAATATTCTATGAAAAAATGTTAAATTCTTTACTCTGAATTTTTTAACAAACATATAGAAGATAAAAAGTGTCTTACACTTTTTTCCGAAGGCTTTTTAATAAAAAAAATTGTGTCATTACATATTTCAAAAGACAAGAGCTCACAAAGGTTTAATTTTAAATGGATAAGATATTAAAATATTATTAGCTTAGAGGCGTAAAGCAGCCTGGCCAAAAACAAAGGCAGAAGTGAATATTTTGGGAAAAAATGTGAATTAAGAAAAAAAACCTTTTCTTAAATTGCACAAAAATTATAATAACATTTTACTTTTTTTATTATTTTTTATGTATTGTATAAAATACATAGCAATCTTTCATTCCACCACAAATCATGTAAACAGTTTTAAAACCCAATTTATGGCAATTTTTCAAATATAAATAATATTTAAAATCAAGAAAATTATGTTTTTTTCTTACAAAATTATGTTTAATTTCCGAAACTGTATAAAATAGTAAACGAATATGAAGAAAGATTTCTTTTCAATTCAGTGATATATAACATGTCTATATAGGTTGTTTGGAAAGGATAACATAATGGTCTCAAAAAACTAACAATCATAAAATCCACAATTTCATACATGACATAACAGAGAATAATTGAAATTATTAATAAGTCAACGGTACTAAGGGCCTTATTTTGTAAAACACAGAGTTGTTTAATTTTTCATTAAAAATCGATAAATATATTCAATATATTTATAAATATATTCAATATAAATATACTATAAAAATAAAATTTAATATGATTTTATTTCCTATATAATAATTTATTAATTGGAACAATTTTTCAGTTTTTGATAAAATCATTTTAATGAGAGGTGCACATTTAAACTCGTTTTTAATTAAATGAATGATATTTCAACATATTTGTTAACGGAGGACTTTTCCTGTGTATAATAATATTTCAACATTTTTTTTAAACTGAACTTTAAAAACCAAATTTAATAATTTTATAAAATTAATTAATTTTATCTACAATAAAATTAATTTATTAACTGAATTAAATAACTATAATATATTCCATTAATAATAATTTTCTTATAACTGAACATACACATAATGGTATTCAATGATCTTTTAACCATTATACCATTTAAATATCAATTAATGCTCCTTTTGACTTGTGAGTCCTTTAAATTTAAATACCAACTAATGTACTACAACTACAAATGCTTTTATGCTTTTAATCCTCCCATTCTTATACATATCACATCTCTTGGAAATAAGTAATTAAATACATTTCATCTTAAATACCAGTTTTCTTTAATCATTTTCAAATAATTACTTAGCAAATAATAAAATCTTTAAGGACCATTAAATCTTCTTTAGCCTCTTCCTGCAGGACTTTATCTGACCCTCTTTAATTTAAGATGAATTAAAGTGACTTTTTTCCAATAACAACAAAACTAAATTAAGGATAAGTTACATTTAGAAAAACTACTTTTAGACGACAATATAAAATGCAATCAATATTTGAAACCATTGAGATTATTATTTATTATAGTTATTTTACTACTTACCCCTTACTCCTTGCTTACTACTCTTTCTTGTCAATTATATTTAAGGAAGACAAAATCAGAGGAAGATATAAAACATCTTTACTAATCTAACAAATACAATAAACTATAGAAATGTTGTATATGTATTTAGGATTTATTTTCATAAACATTGGTTTTAGGTTTTTGTAGTTATACGGTTTTGATAATCCAATATAATGGAATCTCTTATGTTCATACATTTACAATTGTATTGAAAAGTATGTATATATGTATTTATGCATTTATATGAATACATATATTAAGAATATTTTGAAGTTACATATATATATATAAATCTAAATACACTTACAAAAATCCAATATGAATAATTTAAAGTTATAAGAAATTGTTCGTTATTCATTATCCTTTTTATAAATTGTTTATAGTTTCTTAACTAAAGTTTGGAAATTTTAATCAGGATATGACAATGTTGTTATTACAGGAAGTAACAAAAATATTTTAACTCTATTCAATAGATCTAAAAATTTGATTTACTAACCAAAATTAATTACTATTTTTAGGCTTTATCCGGTGTAGAGGAAATTAATCAAACACTTTTAAATATTACTTTGTTTATCTCATATCTATACTTCCTTAAACAATATACTTTTTGTTAGTGTATTTTAGCTTTAGAAATCCTCCAATACAGTCAAACAAAAATCTATCTCTTTGTGTTTAGTATTATGTGAACTTTTATTACTGTTACTTACATATTACAACAACTAATACCAAAACAAAAAAATTTCTGCTTAAAAGAGCATAAAATTGCCTTCATAGTATTTGTATGAAGGCGGTTAAATAGTAAATATGTGTATCCTAGAGAGACTATTGTTTTTGTTTCTTGTTTTTATCAGGGCTATTCCTGTTCATTAATAATAAGAAGAAGCATGTTCACAAAATGTTGATATTGTTACTTAATATACATGTGTTTGTGTGTGTGTATTTACATTATTATTTTTTAGTTTTTGTGCCATAACTCGGATGTTTATCAACGAATTTAATATATTAAAAAACCGAAATTTTTAAATATATTTATGACCGATCTATATAAAAAATAAAAATCTTTAGCATTAAAGAGAACTTCAAAAGATCAAAAATGTATTTTAAGCGAAAATTGTAGGTAAAAAAAACGTTTTTTTTAACAAAAACAGTCTCTAGGATAAACTCGAAAATCGATTTTAAAAACCGAGCTTTTAAGCATTTTGTTCCCCATTTAGAAAAAGATCTGAAGAGCTGAATTTCAATAGCAATATTCTCGAAAGAGTTTCCAATCATTTGATATATACATTATATATGTCAGTTATCGGAGGGCTCATAAACCCCATTTCAACCGACATTCGTAAGGAATGACATGATGCTATCGTCGTCATTTGTTACTCTAATATAAGGAAATTGAAAATTCATGTATTTGAAGCTAAGAAAGCCTTTTAATGACATCGATTTAAAAATATATTAAGAAATCAAAAATAAATATTTTTTAAAGATAAATTGTAATTCCTTCGAAACCCTTGAATCTTAATTAGAACTTTTGAAATAGATACTTATATTAGGCACTACTTTAATATTGAGTGAAGAGATATACAAAGAATATTCTTAAATTTGCTTTCAGATTTCTGATCTTTTAGCATCGATCAGCACCCGCTAGGGACAAATGCAAAATTTTTCGTAAAATATCTTTTATCATTAATCGTATTTAGTTCATTACAGAAACATAAACATTTTTCAAATCGGTCTTGATGTGTAGAAGTTGCGAGATATTTATACATACCTGAGTTAGCCAACTTTAACACCTTGTAGCTTATATCGTATAAACACAGGGTGGCTATAAGATAATTTTTCTAAAAGCCTAGATCCTTCTCTACAACTTTGTCATACATAACAATTCGATTCGAACAATATTTAAAGATATACAGATTTATTACCAAGCATTTTACGTATGGCAAAATCGCAGAGCGCGGCACAGAGATAGCGAGAATGTAAAACCAAGAATGTACTGATATGTGTAGAAAATGCCAAATGGCCAAAATGACCTATTTTCTTATATATTAAAATAAAAATTCTCCCTTTAGTTTTTTTATTTTATATGACTTCACTGCTGCCAATAAACTCCTTCTATTGTTTAAATAACATTTATTTATCTCAATAGGGCTGAAAATCTTTATATAGATATTAGAGCTCATTACAAGCAAGTTATTGTAAATGTGTTTCTGCCTGTTGGTCTTCTATATGTGTGTGTATGTATGTGTTGGTCTTTTTTATATCTACATATACTTACATCTGATGACTATTTTATTATTACCTACTGAAACCCTACTGAGTACAACAAAAAAAGTATCAAGTTTAACTACTTTGGTGGAAAGTGAGTCTGTCTGTCAGTCAGTCACCAATATATGTACATATATATGTATGCATGTAGATAAAGATGTCTATATATATATTTATTTTTTATGTGAACTTTAAAACAAAATCCTAAGGGTCGTTGTAACTTAAATATGGTCATGTGTATAAGTTTACTATTTACAGTTGTTGTTGTTGTTGCTGTTGCTCGTATAATATCCAATATGTAAGGGATTTTCTTTATTCACATATCCACAAGTTTATTGTCAAATGTCTGTCATTTACTGTAAATGAGTTTGTGTGTGTATGTGTCTTTTGAAGTGCAAATATTTATTTATTTTTAACAGGTCTTTGATTGCTTCTTTTTTTTTTAAAAAAACTTTTATTGTTTAAAAAGTTTGTTGTGGCTATTGTTGTCGTTGGGAAACCGGAAACCCATGAAGAAATATATTTTCTTTATTCTACTTTTTTTTACAATATTTTCTTTTATCAATAATTTATTCAATGTTAATGACAAAACCTGTGTTATACATTTTAAACTACAAAATCATTAAAGAAAAAAATATATAAAAATCTGTTTTTACATAAATTATGTATTTTTCCCAATGGACAATTTTTCAAGGCTATGGGTATTAAACTTAATAGCAGCGTTGGCACTTAGTGAATTTTCAAATATGTTTTTGAGTTTTATTGGCCTCTTAGGACTAAATGAAGGTATGGGTAGGTGGGTATTTTTGTTTTTTTTTTATTTTTTCCTTTTAACTTGAGTATTTAAGGTTGAGGATTAAATTTCAAATTTAATAAATATATAAAGGTTAAATAGAGACAATGAATGTCTTTTTAGCTTTGTTTCATTTTAAGTTTTTCTTGGAATTATTTTTATCTAAATTATAATAAATGTATGGAATAATAATAATGATAATTCCCGAGGCAATTGTAATTCATTACATAGAATTGTAGAAGATTTATAAACCGATTTAGGGGAATTTTTAAAAGCTGAAATAAAAGAGAATATTTAATTAAATTTCATAATTTTATAAAGACTAGAAGAAAATGTATTTTTATATTTCTAGTTTTTTGTTTTTAAATGCTTAAAAAGGATTTGACTCATTATTTTCTTTATATAAATGGAAGGAATATTGAGATGATATAAAAATACATACATGTTTATAAAAAATGGAAGTGGAATAATTAAATTTTATTATTTATAATCTTTTTTATTATTTGGAAATAATAATCAATGTTTTATAATGCTTATATACATTTTTATTTAAAACTAATATGAAATTTATGGCCACTTAAATCGACCATATACTACCTATCTGGATCTGTGAATTAATCTTTATTTTTGTTTTTTGATAAAGCAATAGTTAGGCTTTCTCAATATTGTTGGCTGGGGTGGGTAACCAAAATATAGACGATGATACAGTGGTCCAAGCATGAATACCTCGAGCATGAAAAAAAAAAACAGATTAAGTTAACAGCCGCGATAACACACAATAATGAACAGTTTTTTTATATTTTAAAACCTCTGAATTCTAGATTAAGATTTTATTGATAAAACTTATTTTTATTATTATTTTTCATATCATTTATTAGCGTTTCTTTCCCTATAAATTTTACAATAGAAATTCTTAAATAAAAAAACTGTAAAATTTCTATGATTTTCTGAAATATTCCAAGAAAAAAATTTTCTTTTCTCATTCCGAAATATGAATATAAAAAATTTCTTATTTCTTCAAATTTTACAATAATCTACCAATTTTTTTTAAATACTGTGAAATTCCTAGTAATTTTCTGAAATATTAAATTAGAAAAAGATGTTAAAGAAAAAATTACTAGTCTTAAATGTTGCCAACGAAAACGAAAAAAATAAAAATTTTGTTTAAAAAATTCAATATTTTCAGAACAGACTGAACCTTGACAGTTTAGGAAAAAAGTTATATGCCCGGGTTCACACACAGCAATTTTTCTTGCGGCAATACTGAGTTTATAGGAGAGAGAGGAGAAAACAATACTAAACTTTTACATTCTCTTTACCTCTCTCGTCTACAAAGTCAGAATTGCGGCAAAAAAAATTGCTGTGTGTAAACCCCGACTATATAAAAAAAATCAGTCTGCAAATTTTTTTTATTCATTTAAGAACTTTTCTGAATTATATTAGATAGAACAGTATGTTTTTTTCAAGTTTATGCAAGAAAGCGTGATAATTCACCCAAAAATTTGCTTACACCAGCTGATATAGTGAAAAAAAACTGTTTTTCAAAAATAAAACTTTATATCTTCTAAAATATTTAGCTAAATGAAAGAGATTTGCCCAAGATTTAATTTTTTTTTAAATTCTTTATTAATAAGTAAGTAAAGTTTGAGAATTTTTTTATCATATCTATAACCGTTTTGAAGATAGTAGGACTCAAAGTTAGGAAATATTTTGCTGAAGGAATAATTTTATTATGTTTGTGCTTTATTTTAGAAAAAGTCTGTTATGTATTATGAACAAGTAAAATTTATTATACATAGTTTTAAAGAGGAAACAATTTCCTTTAAAATGATATATAGCAAGTCTATTTTTATCTTTAAACGTATGATGGAAATGAATTTAAATTGAGAAATATGCTTTAAAACATATATATGCCTTTAATTTGTGGTAATGCAGTGTGTGATAAAGCCGTATCGACATGTTTACGAAATTATATGCAAAGCAGTGTTGCCGATTTCTGTGTAATTATCAAAAAATGGGACAATTTTAAATTTCCTGAATAATTTTTGAATAATAAAATTTCAGTGTAATTTTTGTGTAATTTCAATGGATCTTCATTTCAAAAATAAATATATTAATTGTTAATGAAAGTAATGTATATTTTTTATGGACTATGGAAATGAAAACATCAATTTCCAAAAATGAGAGGCTAAAAAACACAGTTATATTCTACTGTAACATTGCAACAGGATCATAATAAAATGCGTAACTTCTGATTTCCATGATTTATAGCAAATGTTTCCAAAAAAACTTTAACCACTCCAATGAATGTATGAATTCTTTTTAAGTAGGGAAAAGATTAATTTCTAAGAAGATTTTTAAATTTATCTTTAAAACCATTTCCGACTGCTTTTGCCTTTTCGCATCGCCTAATTAACTAATTATGAGGTTTGTGTACACATAGGCTGTGTAAAATCAGACACACGGATCGCTTAAGACGTTAGTGCTGCAAAAAACGCTTTAATGGTCATTTCGGAAATATCTTTAAATCTGCTTTCCGAAAAACTACTGGGTTAACAAACCTAAAACAACATTTTTTTAATTATTTTTTTTTTATCAATTTATGAGAATCATTTAACAAAATTCTTAAAAAAGACCACGAAAATCAGTTGTCATTAAAAGAAAAATTAGGAGGTTAAAAACTATAGTGACAACATATTGTTATAATCAATGCATTTACATTGCTTATATTGCTAGAATATTAATATTTTAGAGATCACATAATTTTTTTAATTAAAATTAATCAATTTTTAAAAAGTTAAAATTTTTGTGTAATTTTTTCAATTTTGGATAATTTAAAGGCTTTGGTTGTGTAATATGATCTATCGACTTCGGCAACACTGATGCAAAGTAAAATTTTGGAAATGTTTATGCTTCCTTTAATTTATGGTAATGCTGGGTGTGATAAAGCCGTCTCGAAAAGTTTAGGAAATTATGTGCAACATTTTCCTTAGATAAATAAAACTTATTATTAACTCAGCATTTACTTGTAATTTTATTAATTGATTTTAAGCAGCAAAAATATTTTTTGTTTTATTTTATTATTTTTTATCCAATTCTATAATTGTATTTATTTTTCATATATTAAAACTTTTACCACTCTTCTATTAAAAAATAATTGTAAAAAGATTTTCTTTTCATAACAATTTACTACAAACCGGTTTGCTTCGCTGCCCCTAAGGTATGAAAATTAAAACAAAAATACCATCAAAAGCATAATATTTCCAAAGATTAACTTAAAGCAATTTTACTTGCTGCAATTCCGACCTCGAAAACAAGAGGTCAGTGAATACTTTACTTTAACATTATTTTTACCACTGTCTCCTCCTCTACTTCTATAAATTTGGAATGGCGTCATGTAAACTCCGATATAGATTTCAATACAAAAAAATTTATATTTTCTAAACAGTTGAATTATATATGATAATTTGTAAACAATTCTTGCAAAAACATTTCCTAAAAAACTGACTCGATTTTAGCATAATAAATATTTTTTACATCTGTATAACAATACCTTTCATATGTTATATCTCTTTTTAAAGTCTCATATATACTGAAAGCTTTAAAGCAGTTACAAAATAATCATTTGCCTATTCATATTATAAGATATTTTAAAACAAATCAAAAACAATATTAAGTCAATTCAATTGTTATAAGTTGCCATAGTTAGTAAACTTTATTCTCTTTTTTTTTCTCTCTCTCTCTCTCACTCTTTCTCTAACCATTAGATTTGCTTCATTTATATGTATGCATATTAAAATCATATTTTCTTTTCATTTTAACTTCGTATCAAGTATCTGTCTTTATGAGAGCTTTTGAATATATAGATGAGTGTTTGTAGTTAAGCAAATAGTAAATGAGTTTATAATCCATTGAAAATGATAATAATGAAGAATTACTTGCTAAATAATGCTGTTAGCATTTGAGTATACTCAAGTGCTTGGTAGTCTGTTCAAATATAACTTAATTAATGTCATTTCTTTTAAACAAAACAAAATTAAAGATTAAAACTCTATTTATTACTAATTAAAAATTATAATTAATATGAAATACATTTTTTGCCATAAAAAAATGCTAAACTAAAAACCACTATAAAAGCAGCTGTTTAAAGTCAATAATTATTAAGCTTAATAAGCAAATACTAAAGCGTAAATATATTTGTTTATATAATAAAATAAATATTAAAAAAAATGTCTTTCTTAAAAGAAAAGTATTAAATAATATTAAAAAAAAAATCCTAAAAGAAAAAAAAAATAAATAAAATAAAAAAGTAGGTGTAAATTTTAAAAGCTCATATAACAAATGACCTTCTTTTTATTATTGTTATGTAAATAAATTTATTACAAATAAAACAATTTCCTTAATCACTACATATTTACCTTTTTGTTCTTGTCTTCTGCTTCTTCTACTTTTCTTGTCATTTATTCAAATAAACCTTCAGTTACTTTTTTTTATTTTATTTTCTTGTTACCTTTTACTGTAATAATAAATTAAATCAATATTTTCCTTTTTTACTTGAAAATGCGCCATATCTCTCTAGTTATTTTAAAAACTCTTTAAGGCTATAATTTAAATTATTAAAGATTTATAGAGACAGCAAAAATGTTAAAATGAAAATTATACTATATATATATGTATAATATAATAAATATAAATAAAGTCTTCTATGTACAAAGTAAAACAAATAAATATTTAATACTAAAGAAAATAACAAAAAAAAAAATATATGGGGAAAACAAATAAGACTTCTACTTATTTAAACAAGTGCTGGCAAAATACTTAATACAAAAGCCAAACTGTACTAAAAAAAAAAACAAGTTATATTATTTTTTTTCTTTTATTATATTTTTATATTTAAACAATATTATATTAACATAAATACAATGAAGGAAAAATGATAATAACAAGAAAACAATTACTTTAAATAAAAAAGAAACAAAAAAGTATTTGTATTAATAAACTAAGTATAATAATATATATCTCGAAAAAAATGAGAACCGAATATATATTACATTAGAGTATCCCTTTGAATTAAAATTTGTAAGAAAATTATAAACAAAGATCTGAAGAAGTCATGATTTTAACTTTTTTGTAATTGGAAGGAAGTACTTAATGCTGAAAATAAGATGAAGGAGTTTTATTTTTACCCACTGATATCATTTATAACCCATTGCATATTTTACCCATTGCATCATTTATAACATGTCCTTCTTTAAGCTTTTCAGTGCTTTAAAAAAAAAAATAGAAAAATTGTGCAAAAAAACACAAAAAAAAATTGAAAAAATAAATACGGGGTTAAAAGTTACAAGATTGATTTTGTCCCGATTTTTTTTACAAAAAATATGGTAACATTCTTTTTCTGTTGTATACAAATTGTATCAAGTAACATATATACACAAAATCAGTGTTACCGTTTGGCGACTTTAGTCGCCATTTGCCCCTTTT
>MINK01008617.1:0-17180 GCA_001735545.1 Phormia regina
GTTGACTGGTTGGCCCTTTGATTTTTGATTTTGTAGACAAAGCAACAAGCCGACATATAAGCCGCCGTCATCGGCTGTATTAAAACCGCCGAACAAAATATACCGTGCAGTCGCCGGCAATTTTGCCTCGACTTGGTTCTCTGATTGGCGGCTGTGTCTTGGCAAATTATTTGCACATTTTCCGGCAATTTTTAGTTATAATTCTTTAAATACCCAAAATAAAAAAAGAAAAGTGTAAATATTATACTTAAAATACACAAATTATTTAAAATATTCACAAATACTAACTAAACTATTCCTTTTAAGTTCATACAAGCAATTAGTAAAATACTTTCAACTGAGGCTGCGACGCTGCTGCATAAAATACAATAAACACACAACAAAATACGGAAACATTGTTTTTGGCGGGACTGACATTGTTTGCTGCTTGCCTTTTGGTGGTGTTAAAAGAAAAATCGTGTCCTAGAATTTTATTTAGAAACTAAAAATGGTTGATCGCAGTGATAATGGTAAGCTAACTTTTACTAAGGGAATGCTACAGAGTTAGAATATTATTATGTTTTATAGCGGAATCATTTGACGATGCCGTAGAAGAGCGTGTCATCAATGAGGAGTATAAAATATGGAAGAAAAATACCCCCTTTTTGTATGATTTAGTAATGACTCATGCCTTGGAATGGCCATCATTAACCGCCCAATGGCTGCCGGATGTTACCAAACAGGAGGGTAAAGATTATTCCGTACATCGTTTAATTTTGGGAACTCATACCTCGGACGAACAAAATCACTTGCTAATAGCCAGTGTTCAGCTGCCGAGTGAGGATGCTCAATTCGATGGCTCCCATTATGACAATGAAAAAGGAGAATTTGGTGGTTTTGGTTCAGTATGTGGTAAGATTGAAATTGAAATAAAAATAAATCATGAGGGAGAAGTTAATAGGGCCCGCTATATGCCGCAAAATGCTTGCGTTATTGCCACCAAAACTCCCTCTAGTGATGTTTTAGTCTTCGATTATACTAAACATCCCAGCAAGCCCGAACCATCAGGAGAATGCCAACCCGATTTGAGGCTTCGTGGTCATCAAAAGGAAGGCTATGGTTTATCTTGGAATCCAAACTTAAACGGCTACTTGTTGTCCGCCTCTGATGATCATACTATATGTTTGTGGGACATTAATGCGACACCCAAGGAACATCGCGTTATTGATGCTAAGAATATATTCACCGGTCATACGGCAGTAGTTGAAGATGTAGCCTGGCATTTGCTTCATGAATCTTTGTTTGGTTCAGTGGCTGATGATCAAAAGCTGATGATTTGGGATACTCGTAATAATAACACTTCCAAACCTTCACACACTGTCGATGCTCATACGGCAGAAGTAAATTGTCTAAGTTTCAATCCCTATTCAGAATTTATTTTAGCAACAGGTTCGGCTGATAAAACGGTCGCATTGTGGGATTTGCGTAATCTAAAATTAAAATTACATTCCTTTGAATCACATAAAGACGAAATCTTCCAAGTTCAATGGTCTCCCCATAACGAAACTATTTTAGCTTCATCGGGCACTGATCGTCGTCTACATGTCTGGGATTTGTCGAAAATTGGTGAAGAACAAAGTGCTGAAGATGCTGAGGATGGTCCCCCAGAATTGTTGTTTATACATGGTGGTCATACAGCTAAAATATCCGATTTCTCTTGGAATCCTAACGAACCTTGGATAATATGCTCTGTATCTGAGGATAATATTATGCAGGTTTGGCAAATGGCGGAAAATGTTTACAATGATGAAGAACCAGAAATTCCAGCTTCTGAGCTAGAAGGTGGCACTGTTTAAATATCAGTCGGAACATGAATTGCAAAAAATAAGCGCATAATTTTGAAAATTATTTGCTTAAGCGCATCTTTTTAAATGTTTAATATTTAAGTAAGTTAGAGCTCAATTTGAGAATATTTTTTGTATGTTTCAAGAAATGGAAAATATGCAGCAGCATTTTTTTAAATAAATTATTTCCAACATTCTATTCATGAATATTCTTTTTGGATTTTCGAAAATTTTGTTGTTTATAACTTTTAATTAAATTAAAAAAAGTCTTGATTTTTGTACTTAAGCTTTCATTTAGCGAAGTACCGTTTATTTTATAAATATTTATGCAATTTAGATTACAATATATTAATCCAAATAATAAGTATATTTTTTGTTAAAAACTTCTAAAATAATATCCAATGATCTAGCACTTTTATGACTTCTCTTGCACTGCAATACACCTCTAACAACTTCACCCTTCTTTATTGGCTGTGGTGTTTCGATGAAAAACACCACTTGTTTCCAATGTGTAGGCTTATCTCTTGGTGATGTGCCAAACATGACAGGTTCTGGTAATTCAAAATAAGTATCGAAATAACCCACAAACGAAGACAATTCACCATCTTTGCAGCATGTCAATTCAAAGTCATACTTAAAATTGGAATAGTTTAAATCAACTTTCATTAAATCTAAATTTGCTATACAGTTGGCATCAGTGAGAATGTGTTCAGCATCTACTATGTCTATTAAGGGTTCATGCATAACTTCCTTACGCATATTGGACATGTCCAGGCCATAAACATTATTCCAAAATGTTACATGATTTTTAAATAGTGTTTCATTGCCATAGCCTACAATACTCATGGTGCAACGATTTGGTAATAGAATACCATTTTCCTTTAGATGATGATCTCTAGCGTATATAACACTATCCAGCATACCTTCGAAGAGTAAGAAATATCCCATCCATTCGGAAATGATAATATCGAATTTATCCTCGGGCAATTCAGTGTCTTCTAAACGGCCTTTAACTAGCGTTATATTTTCAAAATTATTTTTCCTATTTTCAAATAAATTACTTTTAGAAATAGTTATTGTTGTGTGAGAAATATTTAACATACTTTACTATATCCATTGCATTATATATAATATCGGAATTATCAATGCCTACCACTTTAGCCGCCCCAGCTTGTGATGCAAATATAGAAAGTACAGAAGTGCCACAGCCCACATCTAAAACATATTTGCCTTTAACAAAGTCTTTGTTCTTCAAGAGTGCGTCCCTATAGGAGGTAGTTCTCACAACATCCTTAGAAAATTATTATTATTATTTTTTTTAGAAAGAATTTTTATATATATGTATATATTTTATTGACATACCGAAAGCATTTCGTGATGTATTCCAAAGTGAGCATAGCTATCAAAATATCCTTCATCGGCTTTAAGCGATACCGAAGAAACGCATACAATGTTTTTGTTTTTTCCCTCCACTTTCTTTTCGTCTTTTTCCATTAATCTTTGGAAACCTTTACGCATTGTTTCCATATCATGAGAAGCTTGCTCCAATTGATCTTGTTGTAATTTTATTTGTTCTTGTAGTTTATAAATAATCGATTTTAGATTCGCTTCGCTTGAAGAATTTCCTGATGAGCATTCTGCTTTTAAATCGTCATAGTCTGAAATTTAATGTAATTTTATTATAATTAAAAGAAAATGTAGCGCCGATGTTACCAGTAAGGTATGTTTGAGAAAAAATTATTAGAAAATTAGGGAGTCAACATGATTCTGAGTATTTTCCTTATACATACATACCATAACTTAACCATGGTTCATATTCCTTTGGCTTTAAATATTTTTCATCATTCCAAAAAACACTTGATAAATTTTGTAACTTATCGGCTGTTATATTGTCCAAGCGTATGCAATTGATAAGCTTTATAAAAGAATACTGATCCATTTGGAATTGAGCTTTTAATTGTGCAAAATTTACTTTGTGAACCGATTTAACATGCTCCATAGCCAAATCAACAGAAGCCATCACTTGTGTACAAAATAGACAAGTTGTAGGTTCTCCCTGATCGATATTATCTTCGTCGGAATCGTTGTCTGTAAAATCAGAATCATTTTCCCAATTGCCATTAGTACACATCTCGTCATCTTGTTCTAGAGGGGGTAAATCTGTAATATGTTGAAATTATTAGTTTACTCCAAACAAAAATTGTAAATTATTACCTTCTTGATCCATTTTTCTTTTTAATTTAGTAAATTTATTTAAAGAAATTCAAAAATTAATGTAAACAAATTATACAGCTATTTAAAATGCACGTGTAGTTGAAATAACAACTAATACACTGTAAAAAACTTGTAATTTTTATAATTTAGCATCTAAATTATTTAGTGCTTAAAACAAAAGCCAATCTTCATTAAAACATTAAATAACTTATAAATATGTCAATTTTTTTTAAATTTATTAAATTTTACATAAAATTGCACAATTAAAAAATAAACAATTTTGAAATCATTAATTATTTTTTCTTGATTTATGAACCACCCAGTTTTCTTTTTTATCATCTTCCAGCTGTTTTAGTTTTCTGTCAATAACCAGGGTTGTCAGGTGTGGCGAGTTTTTTATTGTTCTTGACGACTGAATTTTCCGTTGTGCGACATGGCGATTTTTAACAAGGTGGCGATTTATTTGTCTTATTTTAAAATTTTTATTAAATAGGTATTTACTTCGTAAAATTTTTACGTTTTCTTTAACATAAAATTAAAGATATTTCTTTAAACAGATAACACATATATTTATATTAATTTGTCCATAGTTGTAAATAATATAGAGTAAAAATTCTAAAACATGATTTTTATTATCATTCGGGTAATATTTGCAAATTGTAAAAAAAAAAACATTTAAAGATATTTTGTACTTGGCATAAGATATTTATTAGCAATTTTAAAATACAGAAGCATTTGGTATCAAATTGAGAATATGCCCTTCACTTTTATCATCAAGTATAAATTTATTTTTGGAATAAGAATTATTTAGGAATAACATTTGGTATGAAATTCTGAGTTGGTGGGAGAGATAAGGGAACACTAAACATTTACATTCACTTTTTCCCTCTCGACGAACTAAAAATTACAGCAAGAAATATTACTTCCTATGAAACCAGACTAACGAAATAATATATAAATATCATCAATAAAAGTTTGACAATTTGTTTTCCATTATCCTGTATCTTAAAATTATATAAAATTTGTAGGACTTATTATTTTAGTCCTTATAGTTTTTCGTAAAAAATATAATAAATTTAATTTTGGCGATTTCTGATTAACAATTTGGCAACAGAGACTCAAAAAAATCTGACAACCCTGTCAAGAGCTACTTGCATAACCTATAACTTCAGTAAAAAAAAAAAACAAAAAAGAAATAAAATGATTGGGGTAATTTTTTTTCCATAAATTTATAACTTAAAATGATTTTAATAATAATTTTTTGTTTTATTTTAAGATTGTTCGAAATTTAATAGCGCCACGCTCTGCTGCCAATATAACAGCTTTTCGCTGTTTAGCAACTGAAGCTTCTAATGCAGTTGCTTCACCGGTGGATTCGACAGTCACTACAACTACTCCTCCTCCTGCTGAAGTAAATGAACAAGACAAATTGTTTAGTAAATTGGAAATAGAATTACGTGGTATTGATCCTGCAGTTTTAAAAAGTTATTCATGGTTTGCTACAACTGCAGCTAATCACTTGGGCATTGAAGTTGGAAATTGGTAAGTGTAAAATTCCAAAGATGTCCCATATTAAGGAAAGCAAAATAAGGAAGGGTTCATACTTAATAAAAGAAGTTTTAAGTACAGCTTTTTTAACAACGTTTCAATAACACTGACTAAAGCCTTCAAGTTTGTAATTAGTTATAATTATGTAGAATATATAACAAACAATTTATTAGTTAGATAAATTAAGGTATTCCTTTTTTCATTTACATTGTTTAGATTAGTATGCATTTTTTTATATATATATTTTTTTCATATACATTCAGAATTGGTCGGGAATTTATGCGTCACTGATATATAACTATTCGGAACTATATAATTTGTTTAATGTTTTTAAATCAAATCTTGTACCAAAGGCCAATCCTCAGGAGATTACAACAAAGGCATCATCACAAACCCTATAGAATATTTTCCAAATTTAAAAAAGTTAACAATGGTTTGTTAAATTCAAAAATTTCAAATATAAATTTATTTTTATCAAATACCTTCATATGTAAGGTAAGCACTCAAAATGTATTTTCTGATGAACACCTTTTATAACTACAGTATATACATTAAAGTGCCACACGGAAGAGTTGCAAATGTATCTCTTTAAAAAATGTATCTCTTCAAATTATAATAGAGGTATACATCCTTAAATATTCTTTTAAATGATTATTATGTCTCTTTTCAGTCGCGTAATATTAAGATTTTTCTACCATTTTTTGTTATACTTTCTTTGTTTAAAACTGTGAATTTTTGCAATTAAGTTGCATAGAAGTACTTATTACTTGAGTTGGGCATAACCGTTTATTTTACTGTTTTGTTTACGTCGTTCAAAATTTTAAAATTATTCACTTTGCACAGTGGTCCCAAAACGGAACTGCTGGATGTATTTGAATAAAATTTCATATGGGCAATCCTGAGGTGTATGGCCAAAGTAAAATTTTGATCTATTTTTTAGACATTTTTTTAACTTGGCGAGCACCATTTGTGTCCAAAAACTTTTCTAAAATGTTCTTTAGATTCTATACAAAATGCTAAACAATTTGTGCAAGGATTATACATATATCTATGTGGTTTAGATAAAAAGTTATATTATTTTTAATTAGAAAATTTGAAAAAATCACTTAAAAATTCATTATTTTCCTCTGGACCATAAACTTTTTCATGTTTCTAAAAGAATGTTTAATATAAATGTATGTAAAAGAAATCTGAGGGCAGTTGGGGTAACATTCTCCCCGTTAGCCCTATCAGAATTTCAATATTAAAAAAATACCTTAGAAAATTTGTCGCTTTTGTTAATTTTAATGAAAAAGTTTAGTTCAAATACCTAATTATTTACATATAATTTTCAAGTTATATCCTTTCCAATTATACCAAATACATGCATAAATCCTTGTGTAAAAGATTTAAATACTTATTGAAACTTGACTCTCCTTCAGCAAAATGCGTACATTTTCCTTAAATTCCATAGTAAATGTGTGCTGCAGCATTCTATATAAGTGCATAGCGGTTTCAACGTGTTTTTTAAAAAATTTTGTGCAACTTTTGAACAGATTAATATATTTCAATGAAATTACACATAGTTATTACTGAGGTAGTTTCCAACTATTTTGGGGAAGCACAAGTCTAGGTGGTAGGAACTCTGAAATGGTTCACCTCGGATATTATATAAGAAATAATTAAAAGAGTTTACGACTTTCGCAGGTTCTGCTCCTGCCCACATACCAGCAAGAAACTTCTAATCTCTCAAAATATTTCGTAAGATACCTCAGTAATAACCATTATCACTTTATAAAAATATACTCTGTAAAGATCACAATGATGTATTTGAATCAGTTTTTACAAAAATTTTTTGTTACTGCTTTTTTTATTTAAAAATAAGTTATTTTTATTTTCTGGTATAAATACATATATCTTTCCATTTTTAAATAGATTTAAGCTTAAATTGGAATTTTTATTTAAGGCTCAACTTTCGCTTCAACTTCGACTGACAGTAACGAAACGCATAATTGATATTAACGCAGTCGTTGCATTATTTTGTTATTAAAATTGTTTATAATAAAATTTTAAAATTAAGTTATGTGCCCAGTGAAAATAATGAATTGCCAGTTAAAATTTTGCACGCAGTGAAAAAATATTAAAATAATAATAAAACAACTGATACAATGTATTTACGTACTTCGGCACTTAAAAGTTGAAAATTTTTAGCTTTTGAAGTACCCCACGCAGAAGTTTGATGTATAATATTTTTCAATATATCTTCGCGACCCCCCAGGAAATTCTTTACGGACCCCTATCAAGAGCCGATGAGCTAAATCGTTTGAAACCTGTACAAAATAAATACATATAATAAAGAAATATATTTTTTTTTATTTTACAGCTGGTCTCCCCGTAAAGCTCACAAAGAACGTATGACTCTACTAAAATCTGTTCATATTTATAAAAAACATCGTGTACAATATGAAATTCGTACATATTTCCGTTATATGAATTTCCATAAAATGACTGGATCTACTTTGGACACATTTTTGGAATATATTGAAAGAAATTTACCTGAAGGTGTAGCATTAAATGCCACAAAAACTGAAATACAAGAATTACCAGAACATTTAAGAGAACCACCAAGTGAAAATTAAATAAATAAACGTTAAACTTTTGTTAAAATTAAAAAATAAATAATGTTTTAGATTAACTTAAAGCGTTGTACGATTATATAGGGGTAATAAATTATAAAGAATTTTTAAAATGAAATTTAGTCCTATCAATATTTTTATTTTATTTTTATGTCTTTCCATTCAAATTAATTTAGTTGTTATCTAGAGGTTTGCCTTACCATAGAAAATATTGTTGGTACAACAAGGTAATCAGCTACTGTATCCGTTTTGTACTACTATTTGAAAGATTATAGAAATTTTGCAGATAATATTTTTAATTCATAAAAAGTTTGTATTTATTTTATTTTAAATACTGGTGATTTAAAAATATTTCAATACAAGTGATTTACGATATTTCTTTTGTTTAAAATATAGAATTAAAAAAATCAAATTATTTGTATCGTTTTATAAAATTTGGAGTTTTCAAAATTCTACTTAAAAAGTTAATATGAAAACGTATATTATGCTAATTACTTTAATTTTATGCTATAAATAATCTTATCTTTTATAATGTCGAACCATCGATCAAAATAGACCACTTTGTAGTTGATAGCGTAAAAAATATCATCTAAATGCCCAATTTGAATAATCATCCATAGGAAGTCGCAATAATCGCTTTAATAGAACTTCGATAACTCGCCGTTGTTTTATATCAATTTAATCTCTAAATAACTGTATACAATCCAAATTATGATTACAGTTAACAAAAAGCATAACATAAGTGAAAAACACTTCAGTGCAAGTCTAGCATTCCAAAAGAAATCATATAAATTAAAAAAAGTAGAGAAACGCAATGAATTTAAAAACATATATAATCGTGGCCTATATTGCTTGTTTTATGCCACAATCTGAGGCATTAATGGAGGATGCAATATTGGAATTTTTAGAAGAAATACGCAATCGTATGTGTTATCCATTATTTGGTTTACCTGCTTTAGATCCTTTAGAAATTGAACATAAAGAAATTGACATTAATAATAAATATCTTGTGGAGTAAGTTTTATAAAAAATTAAATTTGTTGGAAACTCTTAAAGAATTTTTTTTCAGATTCTGGGGATCGGTATCGAATTTTCGGTTAACTGGTTTATCGGATTTTAATGTAACTGATATAAAAATCTCTACAATTCCTTTAAGACGTTCAAATTTTGATATTGTTTTACCATTAACGGTCTTAAAATCGGCATATACCGCCAAAGGTTCTTTAGCTTATATTGCTTACATAAATGGCAATGATGTTGCAGAGTAAGTAATTATTATTATTTTTTATACATATTTAATTAAACTATTAATAATATTTGTATTTCTGTAGTGCTCGTATTGATAATGTAAAACTTTCTATATCTTGGGTATTAAAAACTGGTCTTACCTTGGGTATACGCAATTTAAAAATTGAGGTAAATTAAAATATTTGTTTATTATTCTTAAATTTAATGGTTGATACGATTTGACTTTCTTAAATATTAGCTTAGCATTGGTGACTTGTTTGTAGATTTTGGAAGTCTTATGGAAGAACCCAGAATTAATGATTTTGTACATGCTTTAATTAATGAATTGGGCCTTGAATTATTAAATGACATCTGGGTAGAGGCCCAGGATAGAGGAGTTATACAATATGCCGAATACGTAAGTTTCAGTTAAATAAACATAAGAAAAAAGTATTGATGAGTTCGTATGAATTTCAGACCATTAATAAGTTTCTTGGTAATTATACCCTAAGCGATATTATAAAAATTATTGGTGGCATTGGCGGTGGAGGCGAGGAACCACCATTTGGCGGTGCACCTGCAGATTGCAAAACAAAAGCTTAATCTAAAGACTGACCGATAAACTATGTGATAATTATTTATATATATTATTGTTAATTAGTGTTTTATATTTAACCTATAATTATTGCTTATCATTTTTTGTGATATATTATTATGGGGTTAATCTTTTTATAGCATAAAGAAATTTGCATTTTTATGCATAAACTTTTCTAATCAATTTATAGATAAGATACAGTTAAAGAGGTTTGTTATTTACTGATAATTTGTGTTAAACAGCCAAGGGGGTCTTGATAACAGAATTTTTATTATGGTGTTGAATATTTGTTTAGTTTATAAATAAAATTTAGTAAGATATAAGCCATTAAGTAACATTTTGTGTTTGAAATCTACATTTATTATGTATTTCATTTAATACATAAAGGTCATGTTCTACTTCTATAAATTTTGAAATTTAAAAATTTTAATGTAATTAATTTTTTTATATTGTATATAAGCCCGGGTTTTCACACAAAGCAATTTTTCTTGCCGCAATTTTGAGTTTATAGAAGAGAGAGGAGAAGAGAATACTTAACTTTTACATTCTCTTTACCTCTCTCGTCTACAAAGTCAGAATTGCGGCAAGAAAAAATGCTGCGTGTGAACCCCGACTAACAAATAAATAAATAAAAAAATTTAAGTGCAGTATATTCGTTATTTACATCAATTTATTTTAGTTTATACTAAAGTTCATAAAGTTCAAAAATTTGCTTAAAATCGGCTTTACGGTTTAAGCGTGATTGCGTCACAAATATACAGTCTTGACTTTAAAATATTAATATAGATTTGTATTATTTTTTTCAACATTAAAATTTTAAATAATTTTTGAAAGTAACGTTTACATAAAACAATTTCAGGTAACATAAAAAATAAATCTTGTTTGATTCGTACTAGGGTTTTACAGCCGTATGCAAAAAAAAAATGTATGCTTGACAAAGGCTTACTAACTTTTTCTATGTAAATTTCTATAAGAAAAAGTTAGTAAACATTTATCAAGCATACATTTTTTGCATACGGCTGTTATAGTTGCAACAAAATAGTAATTTTGGTATAGTCGACTTTTCGGCTATTTTCGACTTTTCGATTTTTTTCCGACTAATTTCAACTTTATTCGACTTCTCAATTTTTCACCTATTTTCGACCTTTTCAGACTTTCTTTTTAATAATTTCGTCTTTTTGACTATTTTCGAATTTTTCCGAATTCTTGTTTTTTTTCTGACTATTTTCGATTTTTCCCACTATTTTTGACTTTTGCGACTATTTTCAACTTTATTCGACTTTTTAATTTTTCGACTATATTCGACCTTTTCCGACTTTTTTTTACTATTTTCGACCTTTTCCGACTTATTTTTATTATTTTCGGCTTTTCGATTTTTTTCGACAACTTTCGGCTTTTTCCGATTTTTGGACTATCTGGCAACAATAAACTCGATTTCTCGGCAATTTTCAAACCAAATCGACTATTTGCATTTTCCAACAAAAAGTCAATTGTTCGATTATTCGAATGTCGATATGATAAACCCTAATAAGTATTGTGATTTACTATTAAATTCTTTTTTCATCTGATATGGCATCATTAACAAACATATGGTTATTTATTATTTCGTTTGAGCATGTCCATTCTCTGATTTTGTTAAAAAAATAACTATTTTGTTTAAAATTATTTTTTTTTAATAAAATATAAATTAAATGAAGGCTATAGTGCAACGCGTTACTGCCGCTAAGGTTACTGGTATTTATCTTCATAATCTCATTAATAAAAAGTGTTGAATTGATGGCTAATTTTCTGCTTTTTCTTCTTCCTACAGTTGGAGAAGAACTCATTAGTTCTATTGGACGTGGTTTATGCGTTTTAGTGGGAATAACACATACCGACACAGAAAAGGATGTGGAATATTTGTAAGTTTTTAATATTATATTTTATACCACCAAAGGTTTATTAGGGAATGAGTTTCTAAAGCGCAAAATTATCCTTAAGTTTACCAAACTACTTACAAGATTTGCTGAATGGATTCCGTCAATATGTATGTCTAATAATCCATGTTAACTTGTAAAAAACGTACAGGTGATTTTCCCAAATATTTTAAATTTTATATAACAAGCAGTGCCGAAAGTTACGTTTAAATGCATGAAATGTTAGTATGTATTAAGAGAAACTGAAATGCCTAGGATTTCTAAAGGTGTACATTATATTTTCAAATTTTACATCAAATGTAAAGTCGATTATTACATCGAATGGCAATTGTTAGTCTATCAAATTATTAATTTTAAACCTAAAAATCCTTGTAAATTAAAAAAATGTATTTCAATTATTCTACTCCTTTCAGATCTCGAAAACTTTTATCTCTACGTTTATTTGAAGATCAGGCTGGCAAACGATGGCAAAAAAGTGTACAAGATGAGAAATTCGAAATTCTATGTGTTTCTCAGTTTACCTTATATCATCGCTTAAAAGGAAACAAACCTGACTTTCATTTGGCCATGCAGGGTGAACAGGCTCAACAATTATATCAAAAGTTCCTAAAACGTTTAGGACAAATGTATGATGAAGAAAAAATTAAAGGTTATTATTTGTTTTTCTATATATTTTTTGAATTCTATTAATAATACCTTATTCTAGATGGAAAATTTGGTGCTTATATGCAAGTGCATATACAAAATGATGGTCCGGTAACAATTGAACTAGAATCACCAGTGGTAGAAGAAAAGGTTAAAACTAAAAAGGACGTAGTTGCCAAAGAAAATGGAGAGAAATCATAGGTGTTGATGGAAGTATATTTATATTAAATATGATTTTCAAGCTGCCTTTTTAAACTCGGGAAGAAATGTACATATTATTACCGTAATTGAGTGGTGTTAATAATTGTTTACTATGAAATGACCATTTTTTAGTTTCAAAAATATTACAAACTTACAATAAGTATACAAACTTACAATAAGTTTGTATAATTGAGTTAAAAAAAAAAACTTAAAAACTTTTAAATGTTCGCATTTTGTTTAATGTAATTTAGTTTAGAACTTGTAATTTTTTATTTATTATAATTGTGATTAAAATAAACAACGTAATTAATAAAATCCCCATCCACGTTTTATTTTTTTCCTTTTTTTTTGAAAATTAGTTCATAGAAATGTTCGCCAAATACCAGGCGAACAGAACTTGCAGCTGTCCCATTTTAACAAATAATTTTTTTTTACACAATTTCCAAAGCATACTTTAGGGAGGAAAAAAATAACATATTCGAAACACCCTGTATACAGTTTTTGTGACAGGTTGACACAAATACTTTTTGCCGCCTTAAGATATGCTGCAATTTTTTTTAAGACTCAAATCAGCTTACTACATTTTTCGAATTCTGCGCGCCTGGTGAATTGAAAAGTGTATACCTACCTTCCTTTTCGTCAGAGCGCCATTTAAAAATTAAGAAAAAAACTAAAATAACACTTTCCTTCCATCTACTTACCTTATTTTAATTATTATTTCCTTCACAAGTAAAACAATTTATTTTTTTTTTATTTTTTTAATTATATAAGAAAATTTTATTAAACATTTTTAATTACTGCTTAATTTTTACAATTGAGTGTCGAATTTTCTTGTTTTTTTTTTTTATAGTGTATGATAAGTGTTATTAATTTTCATTTCGAAACTCATAGATTACTTAGTTTTAATTACTAATTAGCAAGAATTACAATTGGTTTTTTATAAAAAAAAAATCAAGAAAAATTATAATAATTTTGAAATGAGCAAAATTATATAAAGAAATACATACATAAACTTAAAATTCATATTTTAATTTTTTATATAAAAAAGTTTTTATTTTTTTTTTAAGAATAAATGATGATTATATATATTAAGAAATATAATAAAATTAGATTGATGATGATTAAAAAAAAAATTATATAAATTTAATGTATTACAAAAAGACAAATACAAGCAAAATATATATATTTTTTATATAAAAAAAAATGAATGATTTTTTTTTGATGTTTTAATAATATTAATGATGATGTAAGGCTGTAATGAATGTAATGATAATTTTGGTGTCTTTTTTTCTGGAAAAATTTTAATAAAAAATAAAACCTTTGAAAAAAACTATATTAGGACGAACTTGAGTGAATGTGAAAAATTGAGCAGTTTCTTTATTAAATAGAGACAAAAAGAAAAAAAGACAGTTTAAAAGACTTTTTTTTAAAAACTTTTTAATATGTTATTACAACTTATATATTTTTTTTTCATTATAATTTTTAGATTATTGTTAAAATCTTGTATGTTTTTTTTAAAGGAATTTTGCAAAAAAGTTTTTATATTTTTAGTAGTGTGTTTTAATTTTCTTTTATATTAATATAAAACAAATAATACAAAGAAAAATTCGAAATTCGTTAGTTGTTGTTTTTTAATACACTTGATTAATTTTGTTAATTTTTGCAAAATTCTTATTTGATTGAGATTTTTTTTTTAACGATAAGCAACATTTCTTTGTTGTTTTGTTAGTTTTTCTATTTGCTCGTGTTCTAAATTATTTAATTTTATGCCAAAAACTGCATAAAACATAATTTTCTAAACCGTTAAAAGAAAAATGTTGCTTTTAAAATAAAATTTGTTTTTCGTTTTTTAAATGTGTTTTTTTTTAGTTGTTTGATGATGTTTAAATTTTCTGTTTATATATTTGTTTTTGTTTTTTTTTTGTGACGGTTTGTGTCCTAGCTTAAAATTATTATTATTATTTTTATTTTTTTTTTTTTGAATATTAAGATTTTTTCCTCATGGTTTTATTATTATTAATAATTTTTCAATGCAGCAAATTGTTGTTGTTTCTTGTGTTTTTTTTTTTTTTTAAATATGTTTCGTTTTGCATATTCTTTAAGTTGTTTGTTATTTTGTTGTATGTTTTTTAGTTAATATCATCAATTAGTTGGTTTATTTAAGGCATGACTCTCCACATTTCCGTAAGATGTTATAGTTTTGTTTTTTAATTTGCTGTCAATTTTGTGAGAGCGCCACCAATAAATTTTACAAAACATTCACATATTTACCAGAGACCGGAGGAAAAACCACCGGGTGGAATACGATTTTTGTTGATGACTTGATTGGCACCATTCAAACTGGGTGTATGATTGAAGTCATTTGATTTGTAGCCCTCACCGGTAACAGGATTACCATCTGAAACAAAAGAATTAAATATGAATTTATTAAAAAAATGTTGCTATAGAAAAAAAAAAAAAAACAATCTTTACATCTAAGAACATTTAAGAAACATTTGTTTTGTAAATAATTTAAGTGGTTAAAAGCAATTATTTGCACCTTTTATTTTACAATAATTTTTTGTCTAACCACAATTTCTCTTTTACTTAAATTGTATTTCAAAAGGCTTTTCTAATTAAATTAGTTTGAGAAAATCAACATGAAATCTTGTGATCAGTGGCCGAAATCAGACTAAAAAAGGACCGTATCTGCATAAGTTTGAGAAGGGGCGTCTCATGAATATGAAATACAGGATTATAGCTGTTATTTTTTTAAATAACGAGTCTTTTCGCAAATATTACTTCTTATGTGAATTTTTTATTAGAAATAATGTTCGACTAGTGACTAAGTATACAAATTCGAACGACTTTCTTTTCGTACCCCTATATCACAATTCGAAAAGGTGAAGTTCAAAATTTGATTTAAAAAACATATGCGAAGAACAAAATGCTAAAAGTGAAATAGTACAAATTATATCACCTCTACGACACTTTGGCTTTAAAGGTTTCAAACCCCCAACACCATCACCATTTAAACCCATGCCTGTAATAGGATTTCGAGCAGCTGAAGCTCTAGTTACTTTATCATTATTACACTCCTTTTCTACCAAAGATTCTTGAGGTTTAGTTGTTAAAGAGTATGGATTATTAGAACTACAACCCTTATCACTACGAGTTTGAGAAACTACATCACCAGCACCACAATCACTAGAATCTGGAGATTGTTTTAAACTTATGGTCTCACAATTGTCTTTAAGATCATCACAATTTCTATTAATTGGAGATTTAAATTCGTTTGTTTCTGAATTCTCCTTAAGGGAACGAGGACTGGTTTGATCTATTCATTTTTAAGGATGAAGGATATTTATTATAGGGGATTTAAAAATTATTAAATTTGTTTACTTACTACTCATTTTGCGTAGATAAACTTTTTTTTTTTTTGAAGTTGGCAAAAAAAAGTGGCAGCGTGCAAGAAATTAATATAAAAATGAAAAATATAAAGATAATAAAGCGTGTTAAAAGTTAGAAGCACTAAAATAAGAAGATTATTTAAAGCAAAAAATTACTATTGTTAATAATATTGCTAATATTTTGTTTTTCTTTTTTTTTAATGTATTTGATTTTTTTTTTATATTTTGATTGAAATTTTGAAAACAAACAAAAGAGTAAAGTGATTGAATTTATATTTAAGAAAAAAAAGTCTTTTTAATAGACAAACATTATAAAGTTAATGATAAACTAGTAAATAGTGATTTAAAACATTAATATAATTATAATAATAAGCTTTAAATAAATACTTATTTGGTTTAAACAAATTTCTCATTTGCCAATACAACATATTAACCCACCACCCATTAATTTTACAGCTAATAATTTAAATAATTATAGACTAATTTGCAATAACAAATTATTATTTAAATAAGAAAAGAAAAATACACATCAATAAACAATTTCAAAATTATAAAAGAGGAGGCTTGGCTAGTTCTCAAAACATTTAATTTAAGCGAACAAAAAATATTTTAGATCAAAAACTTATAAACTATTTGAGTTGAAAGAAATCAAGATTAATATAAATTCTCACCTGTTTTTGAAAAACCATTCATTTTTAAATTTTCAGTAGACGATGACACCGATGAAGAGGCCGATGATACAGAACCACTTTTACCATTATAATGACCATTGCCATTACCATTGGTAATTAAAGCTTGAGCTGCTTCAGTCTTAGCACCAAATGGAATGTTGCTCTTCATGTGATTTTTGGCAGGAGTAACTGGACGTTCGGGTTCACCAAATAAACGTTGATATGAGTCAACATTCTTTTGAGCGCGACGTGGTTGATCACCTTCAAAATTAAACATGAAATGAAATAGAAAAAAAAAAAAGAAGAAAATGTTTGTTTTTTGTTTTTGTTTGAAGG
>MINK01008620.1:0-11684 GCA_001735545.1 Phormia regina
TCCTAATAAACGTCAGAACGTTAATATGGCTACCAAAAGAGAAAGTGAAACTACCTTGTATTCTTTATATCATGAATTAAATTATTTGATTTTTTTTTTCTAAAAATAAATATTAAAATTTCCAAGATTGCTATTAAACATATTTATACATTATTTAAAGTATATTTCAAAATACAGGCCTCATACAATATCAATTGATTAATTTTCATATAAAATACAAAAAAGTATATACAAAAAATATATTTTAATATATTAAAAATATGTTTTTTAATTTGATCTTACCTCTAATGGTGGCTGTACAAGAAAGACAATTCCATCCGTCCGTTCGTCTGGTTGGATGGCTGTCCATGTAAAGCTTGTGTGCAAATTACAGGCCGCAAAGGCCTGGAAAAAATAATGGAAACACTTGATGTTTTGGAAAAAACATTTTTTTAACATTACCATCATTTCCAAATACTTTTTCAAAACTTGGTTAAGGTCCTTTAATTTTTATAACTTCCTGACAACGGCATATTCCTCGGGCGGAATTAAGTACCAGGATTCTTGAATTTCTTCCACAAGTCTTGTTTATTTTTTATTTAAAACTACCAATTTTATTTTTTAGGACTCAACAAAGATGCCCAATGGGGTTTAATCCTCCTTCTGCTGAAACCACATTTTGGCGCTTCTAGCCGAATGCTTGGGATAATTATTCTGCATGAATTCCCAATTTAGTGGCATTTCATCCACGGCAAATGGAAGCATTTTATTCTGATGAATGTTTATACAGTCAGCAGTAGCATTATAGAACCACCATCGTGTTTGACAGTTTTTGACATATTTTGGATCAAATTCAGCAACTGCAGGATAACGTACAAATGATTTTCCGTCATATCTAAATAAATTGACTTTTTTTTCGTCTGACTATAGTACCTTGTTCCAGTTTTTAGGGCGCAGGTGTCGCCTGGCATATTCCAGCGTTTCTTGTATGGTTTTCTTGCTCAACAGTGGTATTTTTCTCGGACTTTGTCCCATTAATCTAACTTCCTGCAGCCTATTTCATATTGTTCGACTTGTCACTGAAGCACACAATTCATTTTTAAGGCTATTTGATGACATTTAGAAAGTCAAACTAAACGTTGGTCAAAATGCGCAGACGTTTTACGCTTTCTTCCTCTAGTTTTATGACTTTTTTCGAAAGAATTGCATTGATTACTTTAGTTTCGAAACACTTTATTATCTGTGCAATTTATTGATAACCCGTCCGAATTTAATTTAAGAATAACATATTTTTCAGATTTAGTACAATGAACACCATGACCCATTTTCAAATTAATTTACCGAAGACATAAATCATAAACACGAAACCAATATAATTAAATTAATCAACATAAACTTTGCTTTAAGGATTTTTAATATGTAAAAGAGAAAAAGTGAACAAATAATGAAATTCCGTTATTTTAGGAACAGTTAAATAGCGGGACCCCAAAAAAATTTCATATAAAGAAACTGTTTGCAAAAGTAAGGGTCGTCCTTATTATTTTATCCAACTTTGTATTGAAAAGTATAAGTGATTATGCAAAATTTTATAGAGATCAGTCCATAATTGACCATAGTTTCCATACAAGATAGGTCCATAATTGGCCCCTTCCCGAATTTTTTTAAACCTAGGCAGTGGTGTAGGGTGTATCATATAGCGAGCTGGACCGACCGTTTAAAACATTAAACCGATGTAAAATAAACATATATATGTATATAAAAAATATCTAAATACATATCAATTTTGTATATTTTGTTGTTTTCGTTTTTATTTTTAAATAATAAATTTGTGTGTTTTTTTAAATTTTTTCATCTATTGAAAATGAAATATTGTTTTTATACATAACACCACCATAGGTGGTGTTGATATTTTTCATAATCGTCTCATATTTCACCTAGCCCCAATACAAATGTTTTTCCAGAATAGAATTTTAACAATCAAAATTACATTAAAAAATTTAAATGAAATTTAAAACAAACAAGTTTCATGTGAGCACAAATCTGTATGTCAAATTTCATAAAAATCGGGCTATAACTATCATATAAAACCCTGTTTTGAAAATCACTTTAGCGTGGAAAAATCCCGTATAAAAGCTAAGATTAATTTAATATTCGACACATATAACATTTATATAAATATAAGTGACAGTGCTGATCGGTCCATAATTGACAACAGCTCCCATATACATAACACCCAATTTCGGGAATCACCGAAAAGTGCATTCATATATGTGAATCTTAGTATCGACGTAATATTCTGTAGGTATTAGTATTTTTTATTTTTCACTTAATACAAGTATAGGTCCATAAATGGCTCCTTCCCGAATTTTGGTACACATAGGCAATGGTGTAGGGTATCGTATGGTCTTACAATATTACAATATATTATAATCGGCATTTAAGATGATATCGTTCTCGCTATCATATAATTCTATGGTTTATTGGGAAACTATAATTTTTTCCGAAATGTACGACTTCGATCAGTACCCAATTTTCCATACCTACATTAGATCTAAATATAAAGTTATTAGTTTAAGAAAAACGAAGAAAAATAGCAAATTATAAAATTAATTTATTAGACTGCTACTTTATATTAATTATATACATAACATTTTAAATCATTTAATAATAAAACGGGTGTTTCGGTTTCTATTAATTATGATTCATAATAAATGCGTATAAATTTGGCAAAAAATAGAAAAAAAATATTGGCTAATTAACTCTGCATAAATTAAATTTATTTGATGGATTTACAAAGAATTCATATTGAATTTGTATATGATTATGAATGAAATATGTTAATTATAAAATATTATTTAATCTTATTGTGTCAATAGAAATATAATTAATATTAAAACCAAAAATTCATGATATTTACATACATAACCACATCTGTATATAAATAATATTGTTTAAAGTAAAATATTGGAATCAAATGTTTTAACAATATGGATTGATTCGTGCAACAATCGATTTTAAAAATAAAATGTTCAAATGAATTTGATTTCATAAGTTTATTGCAAATATTTAAAGTAAACATTTTAAGTTACCACTTTAAAAAAAATATTAAAATAGATAAATACTAATATTTGTATATAAAGAAGAAGCATGAATACACGAATATATTTGCATGAAGATACATATGTATGTATGCAAGTATATACATTGGACTGCTCCAAAAAAATACGGCTTTCGAATTTTCAATTAGAATTATTCTTTTTGATGTAAAAACATAATTTGCAAAAAATAATAGTAATGAAATGTTGCCTACACGTGTTGTTCGTTGATATAAAATAAAGTTTTTGCTAAAAGTTTTAATCATATCAAACTTTGAATTCTTTAGGTAAATGTAATCCTCTTTCTAAGCATTAATTAATTTCATTTTTTTAAATTTTGTTAAGCAAATTTTATAAAAGTTGTAGAAAGAAAAAACACCACATAAAATGAAAATATTAAAGATCGCGGTAATTTCTTATAACTTTAATAGTTTCTTGTTTGATAAATAATTATGAATAGATGATCTTTAAAATTTGAATTTCGGCTTTATCTGGAGATGTCTAATGTACAAATGTATGTGTAAATTTCTTTGAATAAAAGTTTTATAATAACATAACCTAATTTATCATTGTTTATTGTTTAATGTATAACTGTTTTTTGCGTAAAATTTTCAATAGTACTCACTTATCAGAAGTAGATACAGTGGAACATTAATAAAAACAAAACGAGCGAAAAAGGTATAGTCGGTCGGTATACCAAAATTCGGTAAGGACCCATTTATGGATCTATACTTATATCAAGTGAAAAATAAAAAATACTATTGCAGAATATTACGTCGATACTACGATTCACATGTATTTATGCACTTTTTGGTGATTCGCGAAATTGGATCTTATGTGGGAGCCATTGTCAATTATGGACAGTTCTTCATGAAATTTTGCTCTGACATTTATACTTATAAAAGTGTAAATGATAGTGTCAAATATTAAATTGATATTAACATTTTTATGGGATTTTTGCACGTTAAAGTGATTTTCGAAAGAGGCAGCTATGGTAAATTATGGACCAATCATAATGAAATTTGGTACACGGATTTGTGCTTACATAAAACTTGTTTGTGTTAAATTTCATTAAAATATTTCGATTTTTAAGGTAATTTTAAGTGTTAAAACTCTATTCCGGGAAAACATTTGTATGGGAGCTAGGAGAAATAATGGACCGATCATGACCAAAATCAACAGGCTTCTTCATTGTGTCAAAAAAATCATATGTATCGAAATTCATCAAATTATCTCTAAAATTGCGACCTGTACTTTGCGCACAAGCTTTACATGGACAGCCAGCCAGCCAACCAGACGGACGGACATGGTTAAATCGACTCAAAAAGTGATTCTGAGTCGAACGGTATACTATAAGGTGGGTGTAGGAAGATTTTTCTCTACGTGCACAATTGCATAATACCCCAACTACCGGAACATTTCGTAAAAAAAATACATAACTAGTAAAAGTTCGGGAGGAGGACCTTTATTAGATTTGTGACCGATTGTATACCAACAATTATATTAAATGTAAAATATAAAAATATGGAATAATGAGTTGATATTAACATCTATATGATTCTATGCAATTTAGACCGATTTTCGGAAGTGGTTCTACTTAGGACCGATTCTCATAAAACTTGTCATTGTTATTTTATTTATATAAAACTTCTTTGTGTCAAATATCAATTTGATACAAACATTTGTATGGTAATTATGCACGTAAATGTAATTTCCGAATGATGCGAGTACATGAACATCAATAGACCGATTTTCTGAACTTTGGCACATAGGCTAACACTTATACAAAAATTATTTACACTGCATTTCATTAAAATATTGCTATATGTACTTATGACCACTAAAACCCTTTTCCGAAAGGACATTTGTATAACGACTAGGTGAAACAATGGAGCGATCATTAGCAATTTCAGTAGACCTCTTCTTTGTGTTAAAATAAATATTTTTTCCCAAAATATATTTAAAATTTTGAACAAAATACAAGTTTACAAAGTTCACATGGAACTGACAACCAGACGGAAGGACAAACATAGTAAAATCCACTGAGAAAAGGAATTTGAATCGAAGGGTGTACTTTAAGATGGGGTTCCGATATTTTTTCCGGTGCGTTATAAAGTTTGTAATACAGCCTATGCTCATGGGCATAATAATCAACCTGAAATGCTAAAAGGTCCATCAACGCCTTTTTACATCTAACAGAAAAACTTAATCAATTGAAAAATATTGTGGTTTCTAATAAACGATTTCGTTATGTCTTCGTTAATATTAATATCAATTGCCTGTTTTCTATCTCGAATGACAAATTTGTAAAACTTCTGCCAATTAAATAAAAATATTTCCTTTTACTCAATGCCTTATATTTTGAATTTAATCTAAAAAGTTCTTAATTTTGAAAAAATGTTGAGTAAATATTTAAAACTAAACTATTGAAATAATTCCTTACTTAATACGCACATTGATTATTATGACTTTGTTGGTCGTCATTTTTGAGTTCATATTCATAAAAAAAAACTAAGAAATTATCAATATTTTAATAAATTAATATTGAAATTTACGTCACAATTAATTGATAAATTTGCTCATAAATAAAAGAGCTAAATATGATAACCCCAAGAGCAAAGCTTTGCGGGAGATATGATACCTTAGATTTTTAAAAACAAAAATATTTTTTACTTTAGTTAAATTGAGCGGCTTCCTTTTTTAAATATAATTAATATTTAATTAAGTGGTAAATTTTATTTTTAAGTACATGCTGAGCTTTTTAAGGAAATATTCATTTCATAAGTAATTATAGCTGCTTAAAAATTAAGTAGGGATTAAAAAGTTATCAACTTTAAAAAATGTATGGTTTGTGAATTTGATAAATAATATGAATATGGTTGTGATAGCCGTAATCTAAGAGTAAAATATTATGATTGTATTTAATTTATGATTACAGTTAAAAATTGCTAAGTTTGTACATAATTTTTATGATTCGATTTTATGATATTTTCATCATTTAATGATTAGATTTAATAATATTAATAACTATGTATATAATACTTACTTCCGATTTTATTATGTTTTTATTAAATTTAATGACTCAAATTTATTTTATTATAAACTAATTTTATTACATTATACGAAGCTTTTATCATATTATAATTTAATTATATTATATTATAATTTCTTTGTGATAAATTCCATGTAATCATGATATAATTCCATTTTGTCATATGTATAATCTAATTGAATCACATTTATTATATATAATCCCATGAATATATTTCATCAAAAACCCAAATTTGAAAATTATTACATTGTTGTGTACTTTAAATGGAATTTTTTTAAAATTCTATAATTCACACAATTCTAAATGTAAATTAAGAATTTCATACAATTTAGACATTAAACTTAAAAGGTCAAAGGTAAAATTTTGTAATACTTGCAATTTTTGGTGAAAAATAGACGAAAATAAATTATATTATAGCAAGATTATCATAAAACTTAAGAAATTTATTTATCAACAGCCTATATTTACAATGATATTGAAAAAAATTAAATTAACCCTTAAACGGCCTTGGGGTCAAAATGAACACGGTGTTTTAAAAACATGCCAATTTGAATATCTTTCAATAGAATCCGTTTGCAATAATTCAGAAATGGGAATAGTCCAGATATTTTTATTCTTCTGAGCCAATTGTTTAAAAACTTCCAAAAGATGGAATTGAAAAATATAATTAAATCTCAGTGAATTCATAGACAAATTTTGAGTTGAATGTGTGCAGAAGTGATTTTTAATAAAAAGTTTTTTTATGACCAGCATTTTTTCTTTTTACCCCGAATATCTAGCTTTTTGTCAATCTGGCTCTGGCAACCCCCTTAACTGGCGTATTCATCATACTGAATATATATAAACCTCGTTAGTTTATAATTATTCATGAGAGTTAAAATAAAATCTTATTATCATAGGAATAATATTATTAACAAGGAAAAACACTGAAAATATTTAAAGGTTATAGAAGTACTATTTTTTAATAATATTAATAAAATTTTGTTTCTCATAAAAATATTCAAAGACATATAACTTTTTTAGTGAATCATATACAAACTTCTATTAAATAAATAATGCAAATTAAATTAACTCGCACTATGAAAAGCATTTACATGATAAAAAGTTATTAAAATACAAGAAAATTAAAAATGGAAACATAATATAGTTGCAGCAAGTAATAATGCTATAACCATGGTTTTTCTCTGCGTGCAAATTTTAATTTATTTAAATAAAAATTGTGATGACATTATAATTTTATTTGCAAATCGTAACGTCGAATTTACATTACATACTGTCTACACATAGACATAATATGTGAGATAACACTAACAGAAAGTGTAAAGATAAATTTGACACTCTCTGTTACATATTATGATATAAAAATCACTTGTGGAGACGCTATTTTGTTTGAGTTGCAGATAATTTTTTATTTCTATCAATTATAGGAGAAAATATTTATCATAATAAACCATGCAAGGTGGCGTCTTTTACCAAGCATTATAATGACAGCGTTTTTAGAGCCCTTAAACGGCAATTTTCTTTTAAAGCTGTAAAAATACTTACAAATTCAGTCCACATTAGACAAATCTTTATCATGATAAAATTTTGATGTTTGATCATCAATGGCATCAAGTTGATCATCCTGGTATCAATTTTTAAATTGTATAATTTATGTTTTCAATTAAATTCGTTTACGAATGGCATCAAAAAGCAAACACTCCAAATTACTAAGGTGACCAGATTTTTTGAATCGAATTTTTACCTTTAGTGACAATATTAATTTTGCAGAAAATACAGTTAATATTCAATTATTCAAGACGACTAAAACAAAAAATACATAAAATCCATTCACAATAACGTTATTTACATACATAGGCCAAAAAATAAATCAAAATAAGTGTAATCTGCAAAATACATTTCGCAACATTATTGCGAGAAAAAAACATACTAAAACATTTGGCTTTATAAAAACGTATCATGACCTACTAAGGAAAGTATTGTTTTGGCTCTACAGCCAATAATACAAAAAAAAACATTATTACAAGAATAATTTCTTTTATTTAACACGAACTGGTAAATGAAAAAATACGTAATAAATATTATGGCACATGTTCAAACATTCACACACATTTATTCGTAATCCAAAAATATGCCCATATTTTGTCGATCGGTAAAATTTTGTTGTTTTATTTAATTATAAAAATATAAAAAAATAATGCAGTTATGAATACTAATTACGAATATAAATTTATTTGTTTAACCATTTAGACCTGTGGAGAAAAAGAAAGTGCTCTGACGAAATATTCATACGTTCGGTTAGTTCGTTTATTCGACACATTAAATTAAAGAAAAAAATAAACAAAAAAATAAAAACAAATTAAATATGTAGGTAAATTTGTGCACATTGAAATATGAATTTTTATATATGAGAATATATGTATATATGTGTGTGTGTGTGTGTTTTTAACACTCACTCCATTCACATTGAATTCACTAACAAATAGTTTATATCCGTTGTGTGAGATTTAGTTACTCACACTTTTAGTGATTATGAATAAATCTAATTTCACTAATTTCCGTATTGGTTTTAAGACGAAATGGAATGACGTCTCAACCTACTTAAATACGCAATCACATTTGTATTCGCCTAATCATTGTCTGAAAAACGAAGGAAAGAAAGAAAGACATTGACATAATATGACAATGAAAACAAAACAAAAATGTTGAGAAAACAAATAACACTAATTTACATACATAATTCTTCTTTTCAAAATATTACTTAACGCAAGATCGTTATTGTTTTTATTGTATTAAAATTAATTATTAATAAAACTATTAAATAAATAAACAAATAAATTAAATAATAAATACTTTACTAAACTATTACTCTAAATACAATTTTCTCTATATACAATTTTACAATATCGATTTATAACACTTAGAACGCATCATCTCCGAATAATCCTTCGAGAGCGGCTTCATCAAAGCCACCAACATCATCAGCACCATCATCACCAAAGGCACTTAAACCAAAGATATCACCATCGGCATTGGGCGGCACAAAGGCACCATTGAATAGACCCTCCAATCGTTCTTCTACTCCCATGGTAGAGGCCAAACCATAAATGAAACGCATAATTACTAAACGTATAAAATCGGGGGTACTTGTTTCACGACCAACTCCTTTTATGAACAAAAATTGTCTGCTATTGCTGTCAGCATTATCAGTATTTGAATTTTGTGTTTGTAAATTGTTGGTTTTGATCAGAGCTTTACTTTCCACCAGGGACATACAGGTCATCAGTAACATGATCAGCATCATGCCGCAGATGAATGATTTGGCCACCGTTATACTGTGCAACATTATTATGTATTTATTTTTGTTTGGAACTTTTCCAGTATTCAATTATTTGCAACACAAAATTTATGTTATTATTTTGTTGATTGATTGATCAATGAACAATTATATGAAGATCTCGATCGCTGAAACCAATGAACATACGAACGTATACACAGTAAATGCTTAACACTTTCTTATATCGTCGTTATTTGTTTTTATTTTGTTTTTATTATTTTTAAACTTTTGCGCGTTTACTTCGATTTTTAGTGCTCTCTCAACTATGTTTCCAACGCAACTGACCAATGCCGCTACATTTGCATTGTGTGGTGATCATGTTGTTTAAAGTCTTTATTCGTTGTTAACGGCATCTGCTGTTTAACGCAACTGCGGCTCTCTCTGTAACATCATCAGTTTAGACCACAAGTTGTACGTGCGTATTCGAAAGAAAAGTTTGGTTTTGGGCGGTTTTGAGTACGTTTTAATCAAATAGTAAATTGTGTACTTTAGGCCCACAAAATAATAACTGACATACTTAAAGTTGAGGTAGTGCATAAAAGGAATTTTTGTTTACATAATAGAAAATATTAAAGTTAAGCCGCCACTTCAACTGGAGGTTTCATGAACACATAATTGGCAACAAATTCCATTCCATATAGTGAAAATTATTTATGTGCCATGTGACAATATTAGAAATATTACTACACAAATAGTCATTAAATAATTTAAAAAAATTTCTGGTGTAAAATTTTAAAAAGATAACTATCTCCCACAGAGATAGTTATGTTCTAATCATTATGCTCACAATTGAAAAACCTTGACAACGTGACTTCGATTCTATTATAAATAAAGGTTCTCTTAAAAGTATATTTTAGGTGCTAAATTTATCCTTTTTAATCTGAGCTCCGTAATTGTTTAAGTGAAGTCATCCCAAAATAAGACGCTTAATCAAAAATATACACTAAATCATAGAATTTAAAGAAATAGTTTTCATTCTCAAAATTCTTGCCTTAGAAACGGTCCTAGTATAAAAGTGTTCCATTGAAAAATATCAAGAAAGTCCACTCAAGTGATATTAAAAACATTCTTAAAATTCATCTTCAGTTCGTATATTTCGACCAACTAAAAGAGCCTAGTATTTTTTTAAATAGCTCATAAAACCTAATATATATTTCAAAATAAGTTCTTTCTGTTCTTAAGAAACGAGTAGCACAATCAGAATAGGTACACATTGTGTTTCTGATAAATATTTTAACAAAAAGTACTAAAGTACTATTTTGTATGAGAAAAAAAAGATTTAACTCATCTCTTTATATGTAAATAATGAATAACAATGAAAAAAACTATCTTCTGTAGAGCAAAAGATGTTGGAAGATGAATATAAATGAAAACTTTATTTTAGTTACCGCTTCACACTTTCAAGTAGTTTTACTACTTTTTTATGTTTCCTATTGTCATGTGCCAGTACTACAGTTAAAAATTCTCCCATTTACCCATTGACTAAATGCATAAAGTTCACACAACACTCAGATACCCAAAAACAAACTCAAACGTCATAATAATAATAGCAATTATAGAAGTATCATTTACAACGTACATATGTGTGTGTGAAAAGCGCTTAACGTTTTGAACCGTTTATATTTGAATGTCAATATGTATTTCTGGTTCTCAATATTGAATACCAATTAATTTCTCTTTATTGTTTAAATTATTTTTGTCAATTATGTAAATTAATATTGGGCAAACATCTGCACTTGTCAAGCTTGGGAGTTCAAAATTCCTAAGGTTTCAATATTGTGCGTTTTTAAATTCATATTTATTGGCGTAAGAAAAGAGTATTTTACAAGTATAACGTAAATCATTTCTTTAAATTAAATAAAATTTTAATAATAATTTAGAATAAATTAAAATAATTTTATTCTAAAACAAATTGGATACAATCTATGCCCTATTTTTATTAAATTACACATATAAACAGTGATTTTAAGCAGTGGTGCCAATTTAGCCATTTAATCGCTAAATTTGCATTTAGCCTTCTCTACATTTTTTTTTTTTTTTTTATTTTTCCAATTGAAATTCAAATTGATTTCTTTAAAAGAGTTAAATAAAAAATAAATTCAACAATAAAAAATGAAAAATAATAATAATAATAATATATACACAAATTCCGGAAAGAGTGATTTAATAATCCAAAATTTAAGGACTGGTTTTCTGAATCTAAAAATTCTGAATTCACTTT
>MINK01008636.1:0-10558 GCA_001735545.1 Phormia regina
AAGATATACGAAATGCATGGGGTGTACAAATAGTTTTGTCCCTAACTGTATATGTTTTAGTTTGATATATTTTACATATACATATAAATCAGATCTTTGTGTATGTAAAAGTTTTTGTTTTAGTCTGCTAAACTATAGTTTTAGTCTAGTGGAGTGTAGTAGAGTGTATTGTAATATAACAAATATGTTTTTCAACACAAAAACCATTTTGCTTTTATGGCTCATATGAACAATTTGCTTATGAAAACAACAACAACTAATATTTCTATTAGATATAAATACACCGTCAGCTAAGTTGGCAATGTTTACAACAATATCCAAAAAAAAAAAAAAATTAAAAAAAAACAGCAGCAAAAATAAATAAAAAATTGCAAAATATTTTAAGAAAATTAAAAAAAAAAAAAAAACAAACCATGCCATTTAACAATATACTAAAATTTCACAAATCACAAAAAAAATAAAATAAAAATAAAAAAGAGCAAATAATAACGCCAACAACTTTAATATAAGTTAAAAATAGAACAATAATATCATTTACATGAGTAAACATGTTCATTTTAGAAAGAGTTTTGATTTTGATTCAATGCTAATAAATTAGAAATCATTTAACATTAAAATAGCATGTCTAATGTTTAAGTTACTTTAAAATTTTTTTATATAATTCGGAATAAACTAACTTATGGCAAACACCCACTCTCCTTAATGTATATCAATTAGTATAGAATGGCTTTAATAATTTTGAAAATGCATAAGTCAATGTTATTTGGTACAAACCTCATTTATGATATAAGAACAAAACTAGTTAGGATCGGTCCATCGGATCGGACAGTATCAAGTTAATATTCATAAAAGTTTTATGTAAATAGAAACTACAGAGAGATATAGCTACTTCCCGAAGAAACCTTAATAATGCATATAACATAATATAGTTAAAACGTAAGTTTCTTGATCGTTTATTTCGTTCTTAACCCTGGAGTGCTTAAGATTTTTGTGATTTTTTTAGGTTTCTGATTATTAGCTAAATTTTCAAAACTTATATTGCGCCCGAGACACTCTAATGGTTTAAATAACAACATCAAATGTCTTAAATTATTATATACAAATTAAAAAAAAAAATCTCAAACTTGTCCATCATAACTTTATATTAATTGTAGAATTTAATGAGTTTATATCAATGGCTCTATTAAGACCCAGGAGATTCACATAAAATTTCTTATTTTTTTACGTAAATATTTACATTTTAACATTTCTAGCTTATTAAACTTCTATGAACTCAAAGAAAAATTCTATTTTTCTCCTCCTACTCATATATGCATATTAAATTAAACTTTGTTTATTTAAAATTTAAATTCTTTTAGTCTAGATTTTATTTACCTTTTACATTTGTTTTTATATAAGAAAGAAATTCAGTCAAAAATAAATAAATAATTGTATTCATCATCACTAACTTCTTGTAAGAATAAATGTGCGTAAGTAAGAGTTGGCAAAAGTAATTAAATGCCCTAGAGAGACAATTTATTGAGACGAAACTCAAACTAAATATAAAGACATTTGTTTTTCTAGTCAGTAATCTAAACAAATAAATATTCTAAATTCACAATATATATCTGTTTCTACTACTACTATTGGTATCTATTAGATGTGTTTACTTAACAAATTTATTACCATACAATAATACGAAAACAGTTAGTAATAGACAAGGTAAATCTTTTAAAAGAAAAAACAAGTAACAAACAAATAAGCAAAATTAAATAAATACATAAGAAAGATAAAAAGAAAAACAAAACCCCAAAATGAAAATGAAAACTTTATTCATACATAAACACTTTTTCTAGAAAACTAACTCGTTTTGTACAAAATTGTCTTAGTGATACCAAGAAATGACAAATGGTGGTACCAAATTGGTACTAATTGGCATATTTGTCATATTTCCATATTATGAGGATTAAAACCCTATTCTGGTAAAAATTTTGTACAAGTCTAGACGAAATAATGGACTAATAACAATATGTGAAGTGAATTGTATAAAAGTTCAGACAAATATATGAATATCAGTTAATCGTAACTGTGTTACATTATAGTATATACCAATTGTCGCTATTGCATCCCTGTACCTTATACACCAGTGGGTGTATGTATGTAAGTATTTATCTCTTTTAACGTCTTTCTATTTCTATTTCTATTGCTTAATGGTAAACAATCAAAATAACTAATTGCAAAATTACTACTTAACTTCTTGGTTAAATCAACATGAATTTTGAGGAGAGTAAAATATTTGCCAATAGTTTTACCTTCAAGACCTATAAGCAAATCTTTACCAACAAAGCACACACACACATACTCTTATAAGCTTTATACTTAACTACACTTGCTCTCGTACTCCTGCCAATCTATACTCAAACATATACAAAGTTAAAAGGAATTTTTACTTGCTTTTGCTTTTTTTTTATTCTTTTGGATTCGTTTGAAGATAAATCGAATAAAGGTTCGTGTCGTTGTGTAATTTAGGGTATACTTTATATATATTTATTTGAGTTTGTGTAAATATATATATATACATGTTTAGAGAAGTGAGTATAAAGTTACTAATATAAGTTGGTTAATGGTCTAATTTCTCAATTGAATACGAAAAGTTTTAAGCCACAAAATGCTTATCAAAACATCAACTACTTTTGCTGCTTCTGCTACTACTAAGTTAAACAAACTACCAACAACAACAATTTCCACTTGTACTTATTTTGTAGTTGTTACCGGTTTGTAAAACAACGTAAATCAAACATTTTACCAACATTTGATACGTAAAATTTCAGTTAGAAATGAAAATAAATTGTATATAGATAGAAAATATATATGTATAGTATATAGATAGATAAATGAATTGTGTAAATGAATGAAATAACATCTAAGTGAATGGGTGACTGCCTTATAGAGTCAGTATAAGAAATTGATGGTTGTTTAGTTTTTGTTTTGCTTTTCAATTCATAAAAATAATGAAAAAAGGAATTTGTTTGCAATGTAAAAAGAAAAAAATTTCGAGCAACTACAGTTACATGTTATTAAGAATTTTGAGGAGTTTAATTTAGCTTGAAGTAGTTTCACTATAAAATATAAATAAAACGCAACTAAAATAAAATAAAAAAACTCAACTCAAGATATGTACAAACACTCACAGTTACTTAACCAGCTCATACTTCATCAATTCCTTGTTTTTATTATGTTTAGATCAATCTTAATTTTTACCTTGTTGTTTTTTTATTTTTTTTGCTTTTTTCATTTTACTTTTCCCCCAGTTATCATGTAACAAAATAAACAAATCAACTTAAGATAATTATACAACATCAATTGAATTGAAATACGTTTATTATAGCAACATACACACATACGAATTTATGTTGTGGTGTGTATGTATTTGTGTTAGTATTATCAAGAATTGTTACGATAACAAATTACAGAAAGAAATAGTAAAAATATTGTTGGTAAATATTTTCATAAAGTTTTTTCTTGTTACCACTTATAATTAGTGGTGAAGGGAAAGAGTAATGTGCCAAAAATTTAATGCTAAGTATTAAAATAATTAAAAAGAAATATGTAAATTTATATATTATTAATTCTTCTTGTTTAAGGATTTATATTTTGCTTCACTCAATTGTAAAAAGTGTCGAAATTTTTTATTAATTTTAATAATATAGGGCTATTTAATAACATATATAATATAACATACCAAACATTAAGGATAAAAATGAAATTTGTTTGTGTCTTTAATTTTCTAATCTTCTTAAAAATAAAATTAATTTATTATTTTCTTAATTTATGAAAAAATTTGAAGTAAAAAATCTTTTTTCGTTTATATATATATATACTTTTACCTTAAAAACTGTAGTGAATTAAAAAAGTAATTTATAGACTTCAAACATAACTTAACTGAAAGTCATGTGCCGCTTTTGAAGAAATTACTATTTTTACTAACAAGATATTTCTCTTGTTTATTCTTATTGGCAGGAATTGATAAAAAAAAAATAAAGAAACTGTTTATTTTCAGCCGGGGCCAACAAATAGACAAAAAGCTAGACGCACAATACAGTCGTCTGATTGTTTATGTTTTAGCAAACCATTATCATTATAGTAGGCTTCCGTTTCCGTTTTATGTATTTCTGTATTTTATAAACATAAAAATGTTTACAAACACAACTGTTTTCTATCCTGTACTTCTTCCACTTATTACTTTAAACCATACGGCATAAATTTTATAAAAATTTACCTCTTTACTTATATTTCCTTTTCTACTTCTGTTACTAATTCTCCATTTTTTATGCACTTATATATGTATATATTCGTAAGTTGATATTTACCAGACTACAGTATCTGGTGGTACTTTCTATTTTCTTGTAATGATATTACTTATATAATAAAAAGAGAAAAAATTAAATGGCAGAAAAAAATATGAATCAAACTTATACTTTCTCACTTATTATACAGGAATTACTACAAAGTGTAGGTTGTATAATGTAGTGGTTATTCTTGTCTTTTATAGCCTTTTCATTTTGCGGTTGTTTGTAGTGGTACTCATATTCGCATGCACACACTCACATTTATTTCCTTAAGAAAAATATATATATAAAAAATATATATTAAATGACTTTAGTCCTTGCTGCCTAGATGGTTGAATGGCTTTTTCTTTGGCTGTAATAGTAGTGATGGCACTGCGATACTGTTAGTGTAATCTATGAATGGCACTGGTTGGCATTGGCGATGATATAGCAATTCTTATTAAAATGTATGTTGGCGCGTTTAAGAAGTCATTGAATTGTAAAGATATTATAAAAACGGAAACAAAACAGGAATAAAAAAACGAGTAACATTTTACTTATACATAACGTATACTTCATATTATTTTAGTACATACTTCCTTAAATACAAAATTTAAAGATACTAAAGATATGAATGTATATAGTTTGACTACCAACAAACATACATATATATGTAGTTAGTAACTACTATTATACATAAACCATAAACGGAAATATGAATTGAATACAAAACGAAACTATAATATATAATTTATTTGCAATATCTTCTTTTGAAATTAAAATACATTATATAAGAATGATTAAAATGAATGAAGTTATGATGCTTGGGTTGGAGGTTGAATTTTTTGGAATATTTTTTTAATTAAAAAGATTAAGGCCACAGTATGATTTTGTACAATTTATTTCCCCAAAAAGATTTTTTTATAAAAATAGTTCTGTGTTCCATATTCTAATAACAAAATATGAAAAATTAATTCTGTTTGGAGGTCTGTGGCTGAGTCAAAACTTGAACTTTACTTTTATGTCAACATTACGTTCTTGAATTTTTAAAAATTTTATTTCTTAGATTTAAACTTTATTTAAATAACATATATTGTTGTTGTATAAATCAGTGTTTTATCTAACATAATTTTATTCCATTTTAGTTATTTTTTGCCATAATGTAATTGTCTTTTTTTATATTATTCTATAAATAAGTAAATGACTTTTTAGGAATTTTAAAATAATCGTTATTATTACAAAATAACTAAATTGATTGTTGTAATATTTAGTTTATTCATTGCCTGCAATAAACTATCGATTGACAATCAATCATATTGCAATCAAAAAACACTTTATGTAAAAAAATATCACAAAAAACATACACACCCACTTAAATAATAACTCTCCTACATTTTCAGGCATATTTGTATAAAAATAAACAATTTATAAAATATTTAACAATAAATATAGTTGTGTTTATAATAAAATTTGTCCCATTTATTTGAACTTTTAATTGCAATGCAGGGTTAATACCTGACTACAATAAAAAACAACAACAAATAACAACATAAACATAACCAAATGTAAATATATACAAGTGTGTGGCATATTGACATGTTTGTATACATATTTTTGTTTTAATAGAATGACCACTCGCTTGGTCAATTTCATACACACCCATACATCGAAATGTTCTATACAGTAACACATATATGCAGTTATGTTTTTATAATGCAAAAAATACAACAGCAACAATATAAATAATACAAAATAACTGAATATGCAACCAAAAAAAGTGCAACAAAAAAGTATTGTATGTAATACAAAAATAAAATATATAAAATAACACAAAAATTTTGTCATGTTAAAAATGCCACCATATCAATAAATACACATGCATACATAGTATATACATTCATACATTTAAGTTATTAGTGTGTGAAAATATTTGTGACAAAAAGGATATTAATATAATGAAAGGAGAGCTATCTAAAAAGTACTTTATAAAGTACCTATGAACATAATAAATAAATGAAATTTTAAAATTTTGTAAATTTATACAAAGAAATCTCGGTACAATTTTACCATTTTTTATTATCTCGTATCATATCTAGGGTTGGTATTCGAACAAGAATTATTCGACTATTCGAGGAACAAATTTTGTATACGTTTTGAACGAACAAAAAATTTAAATTAAGAATAAAAAATTATTCGATCAATTTTTAACGATTAATATAATAATTTTTCAAAACAAGTTTTTGTTAAATTATTATAATCTACATAAACGTCAAAAGTTTTGTGATATACATTTGCAAACCGACTGTTAATAGATTTCGGATTAAAAACTTTTGTGGATACTGAAGTCATAGTTGTATTTGAAAAAAAAGCTTTTTTAAGATTTAATTAAATTCCTTTATGATCCGTTAACGGAAGACATATAAGTTATTCATTTAATTTTTAAGTGATTTTAATGATTCAAGTGATGTGGAAATAAGCGAAATTCCTGAAATATGTGACTTGTTTGTTTGCTTTTTAACTGAACTCAATGTAAAAGGAACAAAATAACTAAATAGATTGGCTCTTAATTATATTCTTACTGTGTTGCCACCATCAGACGTATGTGAAAGGATTTTTATAAAATCTGCTTTTATATTGAAAATATGACACCGTAAAACGTTTTTATATTTTTATAAAAATTAAAAAAGGTCCCAATTTTTGCATATTGACTTGGTCTATGTTAATGATTTGTAATTTTACTGCATGTTTCTCTAATGCGAACATATATTTTGTTCAAGCTAAAACAACAAATAATTTTAAAAAGGTAGTTGAAGTTATTTTATGTTTATAAAACCAAAAATTTATTTTAAAACTAAACAAACAATTTACTTTATCCTTTATTCGTTCGAAGAAACGAAAGAACTTAAAAAAATTATAAAATTTTATTCGATCAACATCAGTGTAGAATAATTGACAACCCTAATCATATCTAGTGATATATAATTTTATATGAATGCAAGGTGGAGAGAAGAGAGCACTGTACTATGAGTGTGATGATCAATGAATTTATGTTTTTAATTGCTGTGGAGCAACAAAGTGTTTAAAACAAAAAGTGGTTGTAAAGATGTAATAAAAAATTCACACAACCAAACAAACACAATCACACATACCAAAACTATAACTCTCAAATTTTAACCATAATGGCATTACATACATGCATTCATATACTATGTATATATGAATATTTGTAAGTATATGTATTAATACACTCACACATGCTTACATATATATTTGTATGTTTATGTTAGTGTGTATAAGTTGATATTCGTTGGAAATATTAATTAATTTTTTTCTCTGTCATTTTATAACAATTTTTTTGTGTTGATGTTGTTTCAACACATAAATATTTGCGAAACCAATTTTGCATAATCCGGTAGAAAAAAAAAACGTAAAATAATAATGCAAACAGTACATAAAAGAAATAAAAACAACAACGACTTAAATAAAACATTTACTGTGACTGCAAATAAAGTTAAAACGGAAATAAAATCCTAGCACAATTTTTTTATTTTTAATAAATTTCTTTAAAATTACATTCCAAGAACGATTTACAAATATGTATTATATATTTAAGCTTAACTGTTCTTTATATTTTTTTGAAAACAGCATTAAAAGCTTAAATTTATTTTTAATATTGTTACTTTATTTATTTTTATTTTTTTAATTATCAACAGTAAAAGCTTCCACTAACCATTACCAGAAATTTTACTTTTGATTTAAACAACATTATTTTGGTGTTTGCAATAAATAATTTTCATGTTATTTTTGGTATTTTTATAATAAATTTCACATTGGTTTTTTCAGTGGTTAACTGAAAATAATTGGAAAGTTATGTGTGGTTAACAAACACAAAGGCCTTAAAACGCACACACATATACAAACATTTTAACACATTTACTTATATACACACAACAACACATATATTAACTAACTCCCATTTATCACTCATTTACAGTTTAAATCTCTCTCTTTCTTACACACACATATGATGACAAAGTTTGATTAAAGAGTAGTTGATTGTTGCATTTTAATTACATGAAAATTTAATAAATTTTGCAATGATTTTAAAAATAAAATAAAACAAATTAACAACAAAAAAATAAATACTTATTATATTCAATTAATTAATGGTTAATGTTAAATATTAATTAAAGTTTTAATGAAATCTTTGAATGATTCTTTAAAAAAAGGAACAATGAAAGCTGTTAAAGGTTTGTTTTGGAGCCTTATGTATCACCGGTGAAACAGAAATTTATAAATTTTTTAATCTATTATTACAATCCATTAGTTTTTAATGCTTCTTAGTTCAAAACATGCTCTCTGCTACGTTTTGTTATCCGATTCAGTTATAATTCATTGAATTTATTAATTGAAACATATTTTCACATATTTCAGTGTATGGGTTTAAAAAAGCCAAAGAGTAACAAGAGATAAAAGTAATTATCAAAAGCCTATGTCAGTTGTCAAAAACGTAATACGTGGCCAAAAGAAAATAAAAACAAAATAAGAAATTTACAAGACAACAATTTTGTTTGATTGTCAATAGAGAATTTCGCCTCCATTTGAAATCCATTCAAGGTTAAAAATTAATTCATACGAAAATTTTTGTTCGTCATATATTTATTCTGTTTTTAAATATATTAATAGCTAAAATGAATATAGTAGTTTTTCAAAATTTTATATTATACAAATTTTTTTCTCCAAAAACGAAATATCTTTTACCACTACCCAAAAATTAAAAGAAATCATCTGACTGCATATTTAGTGTCTATATCTACCACAACTACATTTTAATAAAATTGCAACCAAACCAAATCCCAAGGGCAATGCAAAAATCCTTATTGAAGTTAGAGAAGTAAAACTGATATTATAAAAATTAATATTTAATTTTTAATAAGACTAAACAATTTTAAAATATTTTCTTAGTGTGTAATTAACAAGTATTAAATAATATATAATTATTTGAAATATTAGAAGAGTTTGAACAAAAATCTAATAATAAAATTGTTTACAAATTAGATTTTATTATTTGTAGATAAAAGTTTATTTAAGAAAACCCTTAAGTATAAATTTTTTCTGTTGTTGTTGTTTTATTTAGGATGTTTTCTTTTTTATTTGTTTGTATTTTAGTTGACCTACATTTTTAACTTAAATAATTTAAAATGGCAATATGTGGTAAGAAATCAAAATATATATGTATGTACATATACTTATATAAACAGCTACACATATCTGTTTATAGACATATTTTTAATAATATATTTTGTGTACATATAAACATACATATATATAGTTACATATGTATGTGTGAATTGAAGACAAAATGCATGATGCCTAGTTTTCTTAGCACACGCAATTTCTCTCTAGGAATTACATGTGTTTACCTCAAATACAAGTTTCATTAAAATTAAACACAAGACAAAAAACGACAACATATACAAAAACGATTATAATAAAAACAACAACAATAACAATAAACTGCAACAACACCAATGATGACAACAACTATTTACTGATACATATATACTACATGTACAGATAAACGCACACTAATGTAAATAGTTCAAAATTTTGTACACACAAATACACTCAAATGATAATATTTACATGTAGTTACACAATCTATGATTCATAATATTTGTATTAAATTGTATATGTGTGTATATATGTGTGTGTAAGAGTGTTTGTGAATTTATATGAATGCAAACATATAGATTAAATAAAATAAAATATTTGAAAATGTAAAAATGTGTCTTGTTTTTTTTTTTTTTTTTTTTTTTTTTTTTTTTTTTTTTTTTTTTTCTTTTCATTTGTTTTTATTTTGTCAAGATGCAGTAAAAAGCTTTTGCATTTAATCCCAAGATCCCCATTGCAACAAACTCAAGGGTAAGTTTATTTTTAGTGTATGGGAATGATGAAGACAAGCATGTTGATGATGCTGACAGTTTTACAAAGACATGCTCATTCAAACATATTCATTCGTTCAGTCATACAAACAACATTCATTCATTCACTTATTCATACTAAATAACATACATTCGTGTATACTTACTTTTATATATTTTAATATATATATAAAATGTAAAATAAAAAAAAAACACTCTGCATAGTTCTACAATTTATAAAAACGAATAATAAAATTGCGAACAGGAACTTATGAACTACTTTTTCTCTTCTTCTTATTCAACATTTCTTGTTTCTCAACATCTTGA
>MINK01008645.1:0-11118 GCA_001735545.1 Phormia regina
TGGTTGGGGTATTATGTGTTTGTGCAAATATTGTAACGCAGAGAAAAAATTTTCCTACACCCACCTTAAAGTATACCGTTCGACTCAGAATCACTTTTTGAGTCGATTTAACGATGTCCGTCCGTCCGTCTGGCTGGCTGGCTGGCTGGCTGGCTGGCTGTCCATGTAAAGCTTGTGCGCAAAGTACAGGTCGCAATTTTAGAGATAATTTGATGAAATTTGGTACATATGATTTTTTTGGCACAAGGACGAAGCCTATTGATTTTGGTCATGATCGGCCCATTATTTCACCTAGCCCCCATACAAATGTTCTCCCGGAATAGAGTTTTAACACTCAAATATACCTTAAAAATTTAAATATTTTAATGAAATTTAACATAAATAAGTTTTATGTAAGCATAAATCTGTGTGCCAAATTTCATCAAGATCGGTCCATAATTTGCCATAGCTCCCATATGAACCACTCTTTCGAAAATCATTTTAACGTGCATAATAATTTCATAATAGCTCCCATATGAACCCTCGAAAATCACTTTAACGTGCATAAATCCCATAAAAATGTTAATATTAATTTAATATTCGACACATATAACATTTATATAAGTATAAGTGACTTTGCAAAATTTCATTAAGATCAGTCCATAATTGACCATAGCTCCCATATAAGACCCAATTTTGGGAATCACCAAAAAGTGCATAAATACATGTGAATCTTAGTATCGACGTAATATTCTGTAATATTATGTTTTTATTTTCCACTTAATACAAGTATAGGTCCATAATTGGCTCCTTTCCGAATTTTGGTACACATAGGCAATGGTGTAGGGTATCATATGGTCGGTCTTGACCGACTATACCTTCTTCTCTCGTTTTTTTATTATAATAGACTTCTTATTAAAAAAGATCTTTTGTTATAAAGAGATCGTTGGAAGATCATAATATATTTTATTATTGCCAGATTTTCATACTACTCAACTGACTGATGATATTATTTACAGACAATGTTTCGCTAAACAATTTATAAAGTTTATAAGATATAAAACAAATTTCATACAGTATAATTATTATTATTATTATTATTATTATTATTATTATTATTTGTTTAATATTGCAGAATTTATTTAAACTTAAACTATTTCCCAATTAACTATTACCCAATTTACAATTAAAAAAACAATGTTTAAATATGTTAAAATTAGCAGTTGTATATAATATAACACCCATAGCCTTAAAATCAAATTCCGAGACGATTTACCCATGTTCGTCCGCCTTAAATAATTCATGACGTCTATGTAATACTTGATAACAATGAAAAAGTCGCCCTTGAAAGATAATTTTATCTAATTTGGAAAATATGTCTATTTTGGTATAACGACGAAACCTATTTAAATTGTTAATATCATTCCATTTTTTTCACCTAGCCTCCACTCAAATGCTCCACCGGAATAGTATTTTAATATTGATAAATACCTTATTTATGCCACAATTTCAATAAAATTTGGTACAAATATATTTTATAAAGGAGTGGATCAGATTACTTAATTTTATAATAAATCATAGCACAAATATAAGATACGAAAATAGCTTTAATTCGCATATAAACTACATAAATGACAGTATTAGCAAAAATCATAGTAACAAAGATTCATAAGGAATCAATTTTTAAGTAATATGATATTTAGTTAAAATTAATTTTTAGTTGAAAATTGAATTTTGATTAAAAAAATCGATTGACGATTAATATTATTATTGTAAACTTTGGATTTGGTATAATTTTTAAACAAAATAATTTTTATCAGAAGGAAGTGAGCTCTTGCTCACTTAGTAGAATTCACAATTAAAAAAATGGGTATATTGTTATTTTTATTAAATTGCTGTATTATGTGCTCCTGAAAAGAGTATGTCAACTCGATAGTGCAGCACAGCCTCATCCATCAATTTTAACTTATATCATCACCATGGGGAACAAATTCCTATTTAAATTGTCCTAACCACTTGTATTATCTTTTTGGAACTTGAATAATAATTTTATGAATAATAACTGTAAATGCTAAAAATTTTAAAAAATTATGTAACTCTACAATATATTTTCATTTAAAACTTTTATTTTGATTAAATGTGAAATATCTGATCGTTTCAGAATATCAAACGTTTCGTGGGAGTACGTTGGTACTTTTTAATGTTCAATAGCATCAAAAAATATTATAGTATCAACTTTTCCATCCCTGATTAAAATTTGATTATATTTATGGGGCGATTTTAATCAAAATACATGTTTTTTGGAGCATTAAAAACTATATTTGCAGTTATCTACCCATCCGAATCAGCTATTTTACTATAAAAAGTAATCGGTTTGTCGACGTTTGCATATTAAGTCGAAAATACATATTTGCACCTATTTTTTAATAATACATATTAATTTACATATACTTCAGTTATATCACATTTTTTAACTTTTATTTTTCTATTCTTTATTTTATAGTAAAATAATAATATGTATTGTAGCGAGTTTAAACCTTTATAAGATATCAGATATATCTCTGAAGAAAGTATATAATCAAGTTTGATTGAATTTCTTAAAAACACGTATATATTTTACTGTACTTTTTTCCTTTCTCTCTCTTTAAGCTTTTTACTCATAATTACAGATTCTTCAATACTCTAAAACTATGTAAGGATTATGTGTAATTTTCTAAATGCCATAACTAAAAGAAAACAAAAAACTCCAATCATTCAATGATCTCACAATAATATCACTATTTATCTATGTTAAACTTCCTGCTAAGCGCAGAAAATCGCTAACCCCAGACTTGAAAGCACATAAAACCAAAATAATCGGTTTCACAACACAGCAGGACAAAAATCTATGATAGAATCGACTATTGAAAGAATAAAATCGCAAACCTAAGAAAATTAAATTCGTTTCATACCGTTGCAAAATGCTAAACACATTGAGACTAGAAACTTGAAAAGAACTCGAAACTAATGTGTCAAGGTTATAGTGAGACGATTAACGAACAATTATCACCCAAAATATTTACGATCATTTGCACATTACCAAAGTACAAAACGAAACAAATACTGAAAACGAAGATGTTAAGACTTCTGCGAAACCAATATGTATATACGCTCTCACATTGAGATATGTTAAGATTGAAAATGTTGTTTAGCAAGGACATGCATCTTGCTGAGCAAAATAAATACAAAAAAACACGAAATCCGATACAAACTGCGACCATAGCGACCAAAAATTGTAAAACCACACAAGAAAACCATGGCAGAATTAGTGGGAGAGTATTTTCTTTTTAAAATAAAGAGGGAGAGTGAGAGTGATAGAGAGAAATTTAGTTGTTAACAAGAGGGAGTGATATTAAAGCATATCGAAGGTCACTGAAACCCTGTGGAGTCTTTTTACGCCACCAAAGAAAAATTTCTTGTCTTTAAATATAAATCAAAATGAAAAGAGCGAATTCTTGTAAACCACCATCGCCACCACTATACTAAATCCTCGTAGACCGCTCTCTGTGTGGATTTTGGGTTTTTGTGGCAATAATATGGATAAAGTTAAATTAATTTGGATACGGTTTATTTTAAATAAATACACATAAATATGTTGTATTTAGGTGTTTGCAGCAAAATTTAATTCTATATGAATTTTACTTTAGAAAATGGTAGAAATTATTATGGTTCCTAAGTGAAAATTATAGACTATTGGATATAGTAATAATTTAAAAGTTTTTATGTAACATTAGAACATGCAAATACATAAACAGACTACGGATTCGGAATTTAATATTGTAAACTGTATAAAATTTAAAAAAAAAAATTATATCAAACTGATAAATCTCCTTACGCCTCACAATAGGGTAGAAATGTGAAAAATGGCTCGTTATTCAGGAAAGGGATGTAGAGCAATATTTATAATTTTTGGTATAACTATTTGGTATAACAGTAAATCAAATTGATTGTAGATTGCAATCAAGTACCTAAATCACTATTTTTTTCGCCATATGTAAATCTTTTGAAATGCCCATAAAAAGAAAAAATTAAGCGCAAATAAAATTGATTTAAATGTACGTCATATAGATAAATTTTCAATCGAAATTTGAAATAATTTTTGAACATTTAATTATTTAAATATGGAAAATTTTTCCGACTGTAAGTTAAATCAACTTTACCCTGTATTCTGAACATCTTAATTTATGACAAATGATAAAACTATAAGAAATAACAATTATGAAACAATTTCCATGAAAAATTGTAAAATAAATAAATAAAAATTTACAATGATAATTTTGTTCAGAATATGGATATTAATTTTAAATATAAAACACTTATATTTTATTTTGTTCAAAAACAAGATTAATTTTATCAGATTTTTGAAATATTTGTTTTTTTCCAAATTACAGCACGGACGCAAATTGTTTTTTTTTTCGAAATTTAATATACATACATATATACCAAATAAAAACTAGCTTTGATTGAAACACTACATAAATTTCTTTAGTTTTTTTCATAAAAAAAAACAAAAACCAATTTCATCTAGTTTTTCTCAAAAAATAAATAAATACTACACAGTAAAAAGTACATATATATACAAATTTTGTACATAAATATTATGAATCGAACATGACTTTTTTTCCCAAACTTTTTTCATAAAAAATAAAATTTGGTTCATAAATATTATTAAATTGATTTTTATGAAAATTTTAGGAATTTTGCAAAAATTTTGCTTAATTTTTGATTTATTTTTATAAGAATCTAATAGAAATGCTAAATACAAATATTTAAAATGAAAAATAGTAGCAAAAAATTGCAATATTCTAAGAAAAAGTTTTAATACAGTCTGTTCAAATAATTTCAGAACGGTAAGCTTTTGTATACACTGAACCAAAAAAGTACATAAATACAATGAAAAAGTTATAAATATTACATTCATAATATGCCTTAACTATTATACCTGATCAGTCTGTAATACAATTTTATAAAGAATTATATTAAAATATATTATATATTTATGAATACTTACGAATATAAACCTCTTGGTTTTTGAATTCATGATATTTTTCGAAACCTTAGTATTTGAGGCTTATAATATGCCCTGCATCTTAATTATTTTAACTACATAAATATAAGTTAAATATATATTTTTAAAAACTGTTTAAAACCACTAACATATTATACTTACATGTTCCTGGTGTTTAATAATTCATTTAATTTGGTGTAATCAATTGTGCTGCTCGACTTCTCCTGGGAAAATAAATTTATATTTATTCTTTATAACTTATTTGACTTTTATTTAAAAAGACAAACTGTTTTGTTTTTGTTTAATTTATTTCCCGTTAGGAAGCATTTGTTTTAACGTAGTTTAATAATATATTTTATTGATTCAATAATTTTATTCATTGTGTTATGCTTCCACTTAATTAAAAACAATGTATTTGTACACTGAATAATAATATTCAATGTACTAATACATTAAATCAATTAAATAATTAACTTAACTTATTAAGAAATAAATTTAAGTACTGGTTTCAATGAAATGTTAATAATTTCGTTAATTTTTTTTATTGAGTTTTAATGAATCTTTTCATTGGAACTATAAATTAGTACAATAATTTAATAGATTATTCATTAAAAATACTTTTTTCAATGTATATAAAATTTATTAATGGCAGAAAATGTTTATTATTTTATAAATTATTTTCTTTGTTATAGGTTTTTTTTATTTAAAATATTTTAAAATCGTGTAAAATTTCACAGAAAAAATAGGTATGTAAATTAAAAATTATTTTTTTTTAATATATGTGATGGGAATCGTATAAAATTGGCGATTACGATTTCTAATCGCATAATAGGTATGAGCAGCACAAAATATATTAGGCGATGTTCAAACCGCATGTGAAATTAAAATCGCGTGATTTCCATCACATAACCGATAGTTTTTATCAAAACCAGTTGTCTTTGCTTTGGTATAAACAAAGTTATACTCTGTTTATAGAAATAATGGTTATTTCTATATAGAACAGAAATCTTGAAAAATCAAAAATCCATTGGACAATTTTGGTATTTGTTCCCAACAGGTGGTTATAAACATTAGCGTTTATTGAAATTGGCTATGATCGGCCCATTATTTCACCTAGCCCTCATAGAAATGTTCTCCTGGAATAGAGCTTAACGTTAATATGTAAATACTTTTAATATAAGAATTAAATGGAATTTTCCAAAGAGAATTTTTATATTAAAAAAATCTGTGTACTAAGTTTCGTAAAAATCGGTCCATAATTGACCATGTGCATAAATAAATTTTATATAAGTAGAATCGGTCCATATTTTGTTATTGTACAATAAGAAACACAATTCGCCAAAAGTCTAATATTGAAACCAATGATAAAAATTAAATTTATCTGATCCAGGGATGGAAAACTTTTTTGGTGATACTTAACACAAAGAATACTCAAGTACTTCCTCGAATCATTTGATATCGAATATTACTTAATTTAAATTAAAAATACAACGTTGAAATGAAAATATATTTTAGAGATTAATAGCCTGTTTCTCTATATTGAACGAATGCTTTCTTTCGCCTTCTAAGCGAACGAAAACTGATTTCTCTAACACACTTAAGAACAAAAAGGTCAAAATCAGTAACTTGCTATTTTGGTTTCGACTGGTTCAATTTTTTGATGAAAAAATAGGAAAAATACTCACCAAAATATTTCAAATGTTCCTCAATAATGTTTATTATTCGTTATAATAAATTTTGTATCGATAAATGATAATGTTGTATTTAAAAACCAATTTCTACAGATTTTTTTTTATTTCTAAATTTTTTTAAATTAATTTATTTTTGATTATTTTTAATATTTCACGAAAAAAAGTTACTCTGAAATATAATGAAAACAAAAACAATTCTAATGGGCGTAACTCCATGTGAACGAAATACAGAAACCCAAATTGGTTAGAATTCGTTCGACTTGCTTTCGTTCGCATAGATTTTCGTTTGACATGGAGAAACAGACTATAACTGTGTTATTACCGATTGAGTGGCTGACAAATTTATGGTGACATTAAAAAAATGATGGCAATACTAAATTTTTTTCATATTTATTTGGATACAAACCATAACTTTTTATTTATATTTGTTGTTAGTATTCATAAGTAATAATGAATTTGTCTTGAATACTATCTTTGACTTAACGCTGGAGCTTCGAGATCCCTAAAAATTAGACATGTAAATAATAAATAAATAACTACAAAAATTTGAATTTTAGTATTCTGATCATGAAAAAAGAAGTATTTAAAATTTATTTTGATACCCAAAAATAATATCACTGATCTGATCATATATATATATATATATCGTTTTATCATCATAATTTTGAAAAAAAAATCATTTTAATTTTAAATTTTAAAAGAAATAAATCTTAATTTTTGTGTCCCTATTTTCCTTATATTTTTTTTATCTTTAAAATATCTAAAATTCCCCATTTATATTTTTCTGTTCTATAAATATAACTTCATAACTATTATAGTATTATCATTAAATTCCAATTTTTTAAATATTATATTTTTATTTTGAAATTCCTTTAAAAAGGAATTATTTCAAACTAAAATTTTTAATAACTTTTCCATTTAAAATTTTAAAGATGTTTAGCATATTCCTAATGAAAGTCTTTTGAAATACCAAAAACATAAACAATTAAATATTTACAAATTAACGTCGATTAGTCAAGGTTGACAATTATGTGACAATTTAAAACCAAAAAAAAAAAAAAAAAACAACAACTATGACATTAAAAACCCTTTAACCAAAATTGTCATTTTCTAAATCATTATTATGAGAATATCAAACGATTTTTAAGAATTTCAAAAATTAAAAATTTCCAAAAGTTAACATGTTTTGAGTCAAGGTGATTTAAATTCCTTTTTTTTCGGCAAAACAACATCTATAAAATATTTATTTAACCCTTCAATATGTGTGATAAGTCGAAAAGTCATGCAAATTCCGTTTGTCAACTAGAAAATGTCAATAAATTGTCATTTTTTTGTCAAATTGTATCTACATGCCACTAACAATGAGTTTTTATGAGTTCATGTTAAAAACGCGAGCTCTCAATTTAAACAACGACTTTATTTAGGACTGAATGTAAAACAATTTTGAACAAAATAAGGAACAATGAATTTAGTATAATGACCTTTTTTTGCCTTGTAGTTTAGTTTAGTTTCAGTTTTATGATGATGTTTTCTTTTCAGCCTTGCTCTAAAAATATTTAAAATGTTTCAAAAATTTAGTTCATCAAGAAAATCTAAAACATATTTTTTTTATTGCTTTCTCTTTCTATTTGTCTTCTCTTTCTTTTTTTTTTTTTTTGTTTTGTTTTGTGCATCGTAAAAATCATGATCGATGTTAGACTTTAGCTTTGTATGAAATTCAGCGAAATACCTGCTTGATAACGTTTCTTTCGCTACGAATTCATAGAATAAAGGTTTTTTGTTATTTATAGCATTTCGATTTTTCTTGTTTTTTGTCTTTCACACCGTCATAAAGTCATTTCGTATATTTCATAAAGTCATAACATCATAAATTTTACTTCCTTTTTGTCTTTTACTAAAAATAGTGAAATGAACTTTTCCTTGAGTGCGAGTTTCTTGTTTTGATTATGATCATGTAAAATGCTGTGATTTCACGGTCACTGATCGTTTCATAATATCTTTGCATTTTTTCCCAAATATTTTGTTAATATTTTTTTTCGTTTCATTTCCTTTGTGTCCACAACATTTTACATTTTTAGTTCCTTTAAAATATTTCGTAGAAATTTTCTTTGTCATTTTTGTAAAATTTTAATTTTAGAAAATAATGTATATTTTTGCCTGTTTTTCCTGCTTTTGTGTGTTTGTCTATATTTTATGACTAAGTCATCATACATCGATCAACACTTTACAATGGTTAATTTGAGGGCAGGCTTACGAGAAAACTCGCGTTCGAGTTGTTTTTTTTTCGCGTCGTTTGCTCATGATTATCGCGCCCATTGTTAAGTCATTGTTAAGCGCGAATGCTTGTTATTGCGGTTTTTATTACATGCTCGTGCGGTTGTGATATTTCACAAGATCGTGGAAAAAAGATAGATTATGATTTTACGCTATTATTTGTGTGTTAAAACAAATATTTATTTAACATTAATACTAATTTATTTTAGTAATGTTATTGGTGTTGGGCTTTAAATTCATTAATGGAATTGTATAAATGAATTTCAAACGATTTGATATTGACTTTTTTCCATTTCTAAGCAAATTAGTTTTTAAACTGAATTCAGTCCAATTATAGATGATCTTGTTTATGTATAGTGACATAATAATTTACTTGGAACATATACAACTGAATTTAATGTAGTACTAAATTTGTTCTAGTATTTGTAAGTTATTGTATTAATATCAAATAACCTAAAAATTCGACATACTCAATTAAACTTTTAATATTTTCTATGACATTTTGTTTTCGGTAAATTAAAAATTGTGATAAAAATTCTAAAAAATTTGTATTGCCAAAAATTAACTTATTAAGCAAACTTGTAGGTTACTATCTTCGCTTTTAGACCCGGCAAAATGTTGCCCAACTTTAAGATCAAGGATGGAAAATGAAAATATTTTTTTATTTTTTTACTTCTTTTACCCTCAGAATATTTAGTGTAAAAAACATAGAAAGTAATTTATATATTCAAATAGAAGAATTAAATGCTAAACAAAGTATCAAATGATTTTAATCATATTAAATATTGAAATTTTGATATTATATTTTAAATTAAAGTACTTCTTTAGTTTTCTTAAAACATAATTCATTACTTGAGGTCTTTAAAGGTCTTAAACTGCAGAACATGGAAACTTGTACTATTTTGTAAGTATTTTATATTTTAGAGTTTTAAATTTTATAATTTATAATTCGAACTCGAAGCCCCAGCATTAAGTCTGAACACAAATTAAAATTTGATTGCTTTGCAATGACTACCGAATGACTCGAGGGAGTACTTGGGTACTTTTGAATGTTAAATAGTATTAAAAAAATAATTAAGTATCAACTTTTCCATCTATGAATTAGATGCTAATTATGTTATACTTATTAATTAGAAATTATTTGCTTGTGATAATACAACCTTGATATGTTATCACCAGGGCTGATACTTTCATGCACTAAAAAATTTAAAATATGCGCTTATAACATGTATTATAAAATAGAAAATATGCATCAAAACTATGAAATATATGCATTTAATAGTAAAAATAAGAGCAACAAAATATTTTTTCTAATATTATTTACTAAAAAAGAATAATTCACATATGTAGTATTAATCTTTTAATGAATTTGTAAGAACTTAGTTGTCATATTTTGGCCTCAAAAGTGTTTTCAAAATACTCATATTTTCAATGTTCGGTTTAAAATAATGATGAACGAATTTAAAATCTATCAACACAAAATAGTTGTTATTCATATTCATATCGTATTCACCAAAATGTCGTAACCGAATAATTTTCATCATCTGTGTTAAGTACTCGGTACGTCTACAATTATGGGCTTTTTTGAGCGTTGAAACCCTATTTCGGAGATATATTTCTATGGTGGCTAGGTGAATTAATAGACCGATCACAACCAATTTTAATAGGATTCGGTCTTGTAACAAATAAGTCCCCCGTACCAAATACCATTGAATTACATGGACAACCAGCAAGCCAGACGGACGGACGCACATCGTTAGATCTTTAAGGTGGATGTTGGATAATTGTTGCTATGCGTTACAAACATCAGCACAAATGCATAATACCTCAACCACTTATGCTGGTGCAGGGTATAAAAATTTAAAAAATACATAAAAATCATAAAATGTGCAATAAAATAAAAATATGCAATATTATGCACTTTTCTAAAAATATGCAATAACAAATCGATGCCATTTTGTTAAAAATCAGCGAATTCACTAAAATAAATGGTCAGCATTGATTTTCAGTGTCTCACTAAAATCATGAATTTGCATAAACGTATCAGCCCTGGTTATCACAATAACACCAAATAAAAACTAAATGATTTTTGTAAAACCGCACAAAATATATATATATATATATATA
>MINK01008654.1:0-14044 GCA_001735545.1 Phormia regina
TGTGATCACCTTCATTTTTCATAAAAATTGGATTTTTAATAGAAAATCATAAGCAAGTTGAAATTGACTGTGGTAGCTTTCAATTGGGAAAGGGACGTTAAAGGACGTGATCACATTTATTTTTCATGCAGATTCTATTTTTCATATAAAATCATCATAAGAAATTAAAATGGCACTGATTAACGAACTGCAGGTTAATCTGTGACATTTTTAAATTTATATATAAAATTATCTTTTCGTCTTTTTTGCAGCTACCCTGGAAGACTGTATAATTTTGGAAAAGATCTCGCCGGATACATTTTTGTTTTTACAAACTCACAAACGTGTTTGGCCCGCTAGTCAAAGGGATGCTCTATTTTGGTCTCATATGCGCAAAATTACAGATGGTCTAGATGAGGGTGCCTACGATACCTGGATTGTTTGTAATAATTCTACAGATTATTCAAAACAAGAGGTAAATTGCATTTATTTAATTTAATCTACTTAAAGCTGATATTTTTATTTTGTTCTCCAGTCAAAGAATGGCAAATGTGTGCGAATATTTCTGACTGTTATACTTGCTTGTCAAACCATTTTACCACCGGGTAAAACTAAACACGATAAATTAAATAGAAATGAATTAACTTGTAAAGTTACTTATTGTTCAGTGGGTAAGGAAGGCAGCACATTTTTTGTAGTTGTAAAACAATTTTTGATTTTCGAATTTTTATATTTTTTTTAGTTAATCCTGGTGGTTGGGCTCCTGCTTCTGCTTTACGCGCTGTTTATAAGCGTGAATATCCAAAGTTCCTTAAACGTTTTACCGGTTACGTGATAGACCAGTGCAAAGATAAACCCATTATGTTCTGATATTTGCCATTTTTATTATTATTGTTATAGCAATGTAATTTTATTACTATTTTTTTTTTTTAATTAAATTATTTAAAAAGTAAACATTTTAAATGTGTTAAGTATGTCGATTTTTTCTTTTTTGAAAATCATTATAAGCATGGAATTGTTGTGAGATAAGATCATAAATTCTAAATGTAATTTAGAGGGATAAAAGAACAATTAAATTTTTGTATACCTGATCTGTTAATGTTTCTTATTTACTTCGAATATTTCTCTGTTTTATTTTAAAAATAAATAAATAAAAATATTGAATGTAATAAAAGAAATATTGAAATCAAGAAATATAGAAACGATCATATTAAAAATTAAAATACATACTAATGGGTAAATATTGAAAAAAAAATCTTGTTTCATTATTTTGAAACTAAATTAATTTTTTAATTAAATTAAATTAAATATAAATACTATTTTGTAATGTATACGTTTTTGTATAGTTTTTTTTGTTTTTAATTATTATTTAGTGTTATTTTTTTTCCACCAAAACAAACATTTTTTATAGCACATGAAAAATAATATGTATATGAAAATAAAAAATTAAATTGTTTAAAAATTAAAGATTTTTCTCTTTAAAATGCAATAATATTGTTGTTATAATTTTAAATTTTAATGTTTCAAAAAATAAATGTAATAAAAAAAAACACTGGATAAATTCAATAATTTTAATATTTTAAAATTTCGTCTTCTTTATATTACTTGAAAAACTATTAATTTTATTGAAAAAGATATTTTTATTATTTAAACAATTTTGTTTAAATAATATTTTTAAAGCACATGTAAATATTTTCCTTTTATCAGTTGAATTATTGGTTTTATTAATCTTCACCAATATTTTTTTGTTTTGTTTTTTTATTAAATAAAAAATAATTTTTCTTAAAACCAAGTGCTGTAGTTGTATGTTGTAGTATTTTCAACAAAGTTGTTAAGCTAAAATATAATAAAAAAAAAAATCTGGAATAAAAAAATTATATTGTTAAAAACAGAATTTATGTATAAATAATATTAACAAATATATATATTTTCTTTAATAACGCATTTATTTTAAAGTAGCTATAAATTGCACTGAAACACAAAATTTAATTTTATTTTTAATTATAAAGACAATCAGCTTCAAATTTCATACACAATTAATTATGAAAATCACACACAAAAATAAATAAATAATATTTTTAATGTTAAATATTAAAGTTATTGTACAAAAAAAAAAAAAAAAAAAAAAAAAAAAAAAAAAAAAAAAAAAAAAAAAAAAAAAAAAAAAAAAAACGGAAGAATGAATTATATTTAAATAAATACTGGCTTTAAAAGTGTATTGTAAATGTTTTGTTATTCAAATACTAAAATTAGTACAATTTAATATAAAAGAATGGATAAAAAGGAATAACTAGACGTGCCATTGGTCAATAAATTGTTATTATTTCATAAGCTTTACATATTTTAGGAAGTTATCATCAATATTTCTTTATTAATTCACAAATTAATAAAGAACTGCTTTTATATATAAAAAAAATAATAATATAAAAGAAATTCAAAATAAATATGAAATTGCTTTTCTAGTTTAGGAGGCGTGACAATGGGCGTTAAAAAAAGTCATACACTCTAAAGCTAAACTTATTACCTATTATGTGGTTTAAAGCGCTTTAAAATATAACTTTAGTATTCAAAAACTTATGCTAACGAAGGCTTGTTCATTCTAAGTCTATAATTCTAATGGTTCTATTTTTTGTGAAGCTATTAATTTGAAATTGGTGAAAATGGTGAAATTGGTGAAAATGGCCAACAAAATAGTCAAACCTTTAGTAAAATGTATAACCAATTGTTTTGAGGTATAAAATATTTCAGTTTTTAAACATATACTTTTAATATTTATGAAGAAGGCGTGGCTGTGGGTGGTAAAAATTATAACTATATTATAGTTGAATATTCAACCTATCATATGGTACAAACCGTTTTAAAATATCTTTATTAGTTTATAAGATATAAGCAAATAAAGAAAATGTATATTTAAAATTTACTTACTGTTTGATTATGTTCTCCTATTACTTTTAGAAAAAAATTAATTCAATTTTTGTGAAATTTTGTGGGTTTGTCTTTTGTCTTGGTGATGAACATTTTTAAATATAATTTGACATAACTGCAGCACTTTTGGATAAAAAGTTAAGCTTTAAAAAAATTAATTTTTATTGTAAAAATAATAGGCTGGCAATGGGCGTAAAAAATGTCGTAAACATTTTATTAATAATAACCTAATTTGTTGGTGAAATATTACAAAAATACTAAAACTTATATTTACAAAGTTTGCTATCTATAAATCTGATCATTTATTAAGCTTTGTTTTGGAATTTGACACAATTAAAGCTTAAAAATTGAGTAATCGATCCAACTATATTCTTGTAAACTGATTAAATTTAGATATAATGATGGGCGCCAACATATACTATAATTTTTTGTTTAGAAGGCGTGGCAGTGGTGGTTAAACAACCCTTGCAGCTTAAAGATAAAATTATGATCTATTATATGCCACAAACCGCTTTTCAATATTTGTATTCGTTGGCTAGTTATTGTACAAAATATAAATTTAATATTCATAAAATTGTATTAACTTAAAGCTTGTTGGTGCTTAAGCTTTTATTCTAATAGTTCTGTTACTTTAAAAGCTATTGAAATGAAAGTCGGCATGGTGGTAGCCAATAACATAGGCAATCCATTGATAAAAGGTATAAGCAAAAATGTTTGTGTGGTATAGAGTTATTTAGCTTTTAAATATAGAATTGTAAATTTTGTAAAGTAGGCGTGGCAGTGGGCTGTATAAATTTTATCTAATTTAAGGAAGAATATTCAATCTATCATATGGCACAAACCGTTTTAAAATATCTTTATTGGTTGAAGAGATATTAAGAAAATAAGAAAATTTGTATTTAAAATTTACTTGCTGCTTGATTATGTTCGCCTATTACTTCACGAAAAAAATTTAATTGAAAATTTTGTTGAACTTGCAAGGTAAACAAAAAAAGAAAAAATGTTTTTTGCGATATCTTAGGAGTTTTTGAAGATATTCAAATGAAATTTTTCATAATGATAGCTTTGGAGTTGTAGAATTTAGTGGCTAAATTTAGAAGCTGAAAAAAATTAATTTTGCTTAAGAAATTAAGCTTTTAAAAATTTACGCTTATTGCAAAAATAATAGGCGTGATATTACAAAAATACTAAGGTTTGTTTATGTTTATTAGCCCTTTAATTAAGTTTTAATGATGATATCAGTATTATTTAAGAAGCTATTGGCATGAAATTTGACATCACTAAAGAAAAGAAAATGATTAACGATCCAACAAAATGTATTTTTTTATTATTACTGGTTAAATTTAGATAGAATAATGTTATGCTCCTTTAAACATATTTTATAGTTTTTGGCTTAGTAGGGGTGGTAGTGGGCGCCTATTACTTTATCCAAAAATTTTGTTGAGCTTGCGGTTTAAACAAAAATTACTTTTACCTTTTATCTTGGTATAATGACAGCTTTGAAGTTGTACAATCTGTTGTTATATTTAGAAGTTGAAAACTTACAAAAATTTAAAACATAAACGTCCTATTTAAAAAGGATAATGGTGGACGTAAAATAGGTAGTGCTTTTATAGCTGATAATTTGCTGAACAAAAATTTATTAGCTAGATATTGCGAAAAGTCGATCATTTGTATAATTAAATTTTTCTCTAATTAACGCACACAGTCATTTAAGCTTTAGTGTTGATGATTGTGGTATTTAGGAAGCTATTAACGAGTAATTTGACATAACGGAAGCTAAGAATATTTAAATATATTTTTATTATTTAGTAGGTGTGAGAGTGTGTTTGAAAGTATTTGTGTGTGATCTTTCAAACAACAGAAATATTTATATTAGTTAGAGAGTTATTGTAAAATGTATAAGATCTAATTCCATTTAAAGCTTTGACATTTAATAAGCGATTAATAAAATGAAAATTGTTGTAGTGGTAGTTAAACTATTGAGAAATTTATTTATTAAAAAGTTATGCTTTAAATGGGCCTAATGGCCTCCGAATGCACTCGCTGTGGCGGGCGACCCTTATAACCTAACCTATGCTTTAAATTTAAGAATTATTAAATGCAGTTGGATAAGCTTTTAATTTAAAAATGATCACAATAATAGCTATGGTTTAGCTATGGATTTTTTAAATAAAACTCTTGTTTGTTTTTTTTTTTTTATTATTTTTTGTGTTGATTATCAACATTTATTGTAATTTTTAATTTTATACATACATAATTTCTTTTTATATGATTTTATTATATTCTTATTTGCTGTTGTTTTTTTTTTTTTTTGGTTTTTGTCCTTTTTTTTCATATTTCGTTAGTAATTTTTCCTTTTAATAATTTATTTACTGTTTTAACTATTTAAGAGTTTCTTTGCCATTATTTGGGGTATATTTTTTGCAGGGAATTTTTATTTATATTCTTTCATCATACATTTTTTAGTTTTGTGTCTATGAATTGTTTTAAGTTTTATTTAAATTTAATTTAACTTTTTTTTTACAGATTTGTATTAATTTTGAAAAAACAAAATTAAAAGGTTCTCATAATCATACCGTGTCTCTAATTTCTGTTTATGTTGTTTCTCTTTTATTGTGATTCAAATGTTACCGTTTTAAAAAAAAAGGATTATTTTTCTTTCTGTGGTTTATAGTTTTAAGATCCTTTTTGCTTTTTTTTATTTTTTTTGAATACATATTTTGAATTTAATATGTTCTTTTTCTGTATTTAATGCAACCTGCTAAACATTTCTTTTAATTTATATTATTTTATTATTTATAATGGTAGCTATTGATTTTGTTTTTTTTTATTTTTATTTTTTATATTTATTTTAATTTGTTTATATTTATACATATTTACATTTGTTTTTTATTATTATTGTTATTTGGTTTTGAATCTGAAGGATATTGTCTAGGTTTTATGTTTTAAAATATTTTGTTTTGTGTTTGTATTTTGTTTAAATATTTGGTTAAGGTTTTTGGGTTTTGTTTTATTGTTAATGTTGGTTAATCTTTACTTTCTTTGAAATTAGGGAATATGTTTTTTATTAAACATTTTTATACATTTTATTAAAAATATATTTAAAAACTTTAAATGTTTATTATGAACAAGATTTTAATTCTTAATCAATTTATTCAAATTAATTTTAAATTTTCAAGTTTTAAAATTTGTATAAAGAAATTTTTGAAAAAATATTTGTTAACTATTTTTTTATTATTTGTTTAATTTTTTATAACAATTTTTATTTTATGTAAGTGTTGTTTATATTATTACTGTTTTTTTGTTTTTTTTTGTTTTTGTTTTTGTTATTTTTGCTTTATAATGTTTTAATTTCATTATATTCTATATATGGCACATTTAGAAGTACGTAGAGTTGTTTTTTTGGGGAGTTTTTTTTTTCTTCTTCTTATTAATAATATATTATGAGAATTTTACATATTTGACACAAAACTTTTTTTTTTTATGATTATTATATAATTCGTTTATATTTTTTTATGTTAAATTAATACTCTTAATAGTTTATTGTTGTTTTAAATATTTCTTAGTAACTATTAAATGCATAATTTTGCACATTTTTTTCTTTTAAATATTTTTGTTAATAATATCATACAATTATTACTAAATTTTATTTTATTTAATTATTTTTATATATAAAACTAACTAACAAAAAATTAAAAAAAAAGAAAAAATAATAATTAAAAAAACATATTTATTTATTTATACACAATTACTATATTAGCTTATGGTAATTTAAATTTAAAACTACGTGACGTAGTTAAATTTTTTCATTGTTTTCATATTTTGGCAATTATTAGTTAATATTTTCTAAAGTGTTTTATTTATTTATTACAATTTATTTGTTCTTAATATAAAATATTATTTACTTAACTTTAATTGTTTTATAAATATTTTTTTTTTGTTATCATATCATAACATATTCATTGTATAACATTACATATTTTCTTTGTAGTTGATTTAATTATATTTTTGTTGTTGTTAATAAGTCTTTTTGAAAGTCAGTGTTTCGGTTTATAAAATATACAATAAATGCAACAAATTGAAATCAGTCATTTCTTGTTTTTGTAAATTTAAACATTTAATTAAAACCAACATTAAATAGTTTTGAAGCTTAATAAGAACAATACAATATAAATGAAAGACTTTTTTTTCGTAAAATCTTTAATTTTGTTTGCTGCTGGTTTGAAAACTAATATTTAAATTTTTAAAAATATTTTTTAAAAATAAAAAATTGCATATAAATTTAAATAAATCAAGAAAATGCTAAAAAGTTTCATTTGAATAAGTTCAACTAAAAATAATAATAATAAGTTTAAATAAAATATTATTAAATTTTTAAATAAATTTATTATTTTTTTAAATAAACGTAAGTGAATTTGTCGGTAAAGGTTTTTCTTATTAAAAATTGTCAACGTAATAAATTGTTATTGTAAAACTTAGTTTATACATAAGTTGAGCCTTTGGAATCCTTAGTGGGAAGAGAGTTATTTGTAGGTAATGATTTTAAATAAACAATTATCATAATAAAAAAAAAAGAATAGTGGGGCCGATATAAAAATCTGTATTAAATTTATACGTTTACATCATTAAAGTGTATCCAATAATTGTGTGTATTTTCAGCAATTATGACCAAGATATTTGAATTAATATTATATTTCTTTCATTTGAAAAGTGGATAAGTAAATATATCTTATACATCTTTAACATACATTAGAATTGGAAGTTTTTTTTTTTTCTAAAATTAATCAATTTCTGTATTTAATTTTAAAGAAACATTTTTATAAAAGCTACCAAAAATAAAAATTAAAAATAAAATATTTTTATATACTTAATAAATATAATTCTAAATGAATATTTCTATAAAATATGATAATATGGTCATATTTTTGAGCAGGCGGGAAATAATTTTTAAAATCTCCCATAACTTTTTCTAAAGACGAATAACAAAAACCACATTTTTATACCCTTCACCACAGGTGTAAAGTGTATATATAAGTTTGTAATTTCCACAATTTTCGTCGCAGAGCAAAAAAGTTTATATTTTCGGAATCCTTCTAAGAAGCGATGACGATTGGATGTCCACGTCCGTGTGTCGGTTAAAATGGCGTTTATGAAGCCCACCGATAACTGACATATATAATAAATATGTCAAACGATCGGAAATCCTTTCGAGAATTTTGCTATTGAAATTCAGCAAGATCGGTGCATACATTGCGGGGATATGCTTAAAAAACCGGATTTTAGAACCGGTTTGTCCAGTTTCTGAAGACTCTGTATATACTAGGGACTTTGTTTTTTCAAAGAATTCGACCCAGCCGAATCTTTTTTCAATTTCATTTTATTCTAGTTTCTTTAGAATGTGTTGGGAGTTTTAGGATATTTTAAGAAATATTTGTGAAAATCTAAAAATATCAAGGCAAAAAATATATGTAAACGGAAACAGAAAATAAAATTATTTCTTTGTTCATTTCACTAGTTTAAACCAGAGATCGGCTTAAAGCGATAATGAATAAATATAAAAAAAAGAAAAATTAATAAAATATAGATCCGTATGATTTTTTAAGAAAATTTCATACATTATTCTGTTTATATAGAAATTACATTCGGCCTATGAGGTCTTTCGAGTGCTGATCGCTGGTTTAAAAGGAATTATTGTTTAAAATACAAATTGTTTTTTAAACATTTAAAATTAAAAATGTATCATTTTGAAACTGATACTTAATTAATTAATTTTTCTTCATAATTTTTTTTTAATTACCCTTCACTTCTTCTTAAAATTAAATAAATTGTCTAAATAATTTAATAAATTTTTAAATAATTTTAAATATATGAATTTAATTTATATTAAGAATATAACAAAATATGTTTAAATAATTTGTTTTAATTTAAGTATTTTGGTATTTTATTTCTTTGTTCTAAATGCTTTCGTTTCTTATAGAACCTTAAGATCAGCATTTTTTTCCTAAAAGTTTTCGTTTTAGTTTACTTTTTTTTTATATACAAAACATTTTTAACCTAAATTATTTATAACATTTTTCGTTTAATTTTTGCTTGCATTTACAAAATGATTATTTTATTTAGTTAGGGTTAATATATTTTTTTTCCGTAGCCTAAACATTTATTTGAAATGTTTCCCTTTGTAGTTTGGAATTGGCGCGTATGCGTGGTGATGTTTGGGCTTTTGATTTTTCATCGGAAAAACGAGCTGGTGGATTTATGTGATCTTGATAGTTGGGTGGAAAGTTGGCAATGCTATAAATTACATACATATATATATATTATAAAAACAAAATTTTTAATTAAATACAAAATAAATAAGAAGGTATTATAAACTGAAGAAATTACTTAAACTCAAAACTGATCCGGCATTTATTTTTTCTTTACTTTAAGTTTTTTTAATAACTTTTAAGTCTTAAGTCTTACCTAAAAGTTGTTTCATCATGATTACTCGAGTAACCACTCGATGAACGTATATGTCGTTTACTAGTTGTACCAGTCTTAGCTGTTTTACGGGTGCTATAGGGAGGTTTCGATTTACGTGACATGCTAGTAGGTGTGGCATCCGATGAAGAGGAGGATTCATCTTGTGTTTCTATACAAAGAAAAATTGTATATAAAAATTGAATGTTATTTTATAATTCCAATTTTCCAAAATATGCCTACCTCGTTGTGGTCTATATTTAGCCGAGTTCATAGCTCGTGCTGATACATCATTATCCGATTCGGAGCCGAGTGTGTCATATTCTGTAATTGGTATGTGAAGTGTTAGGATTTTCCTAACTTCAGAATCTGTTGAGCCTGGATTATCCGATTCTAAAACAGTTTATAGTACGATTTGATGATGGATTTTGATTTGATTGATTTTGATACGGTGTTGTTGTGATCATGATGATAACATGAATATGGAAGTTGATCATGAAGATCATGAGGATGGTGGTGATGGCATATGAAAACATAAACAAAAAAATGTTTTAATAAAAAAATTCTTGATTTTTTTTTTTGCTTAAAAAAAAAGAATAATAATAAATTATATACAAGAAGGATTTTCTTCAAGGTAGGGAATTGATATTAAAAATCCAAAGCATTTCAAATGTTTAAAATTATATATATTTATGACGCTGATGAAGTAATGTCATAAGCCAATTTTTTTGGTTTGGTGGTGGTCATACATAAGGAATATCATGCTGAGGTGGGAGGGTTTAACACAAATATGATTTTAAGTAAATTCAAATTTCTTTATCTTTTTAAATTACTATTTAGCCTCAATCTCTCTAACTACTTATACTAAAAGGAGTATTTTGCAGGGTAAATTTATTTGTGTAACTTTAAGGAAACCTACCTTGGCTCTCCGAATGAGGATCCCTTAATCTTCCCACCTTTCTGCGCACTTTAGTGTATTCAGGTTCTTTTGACTGAAGAAAAAACAAGTTAAATTTATTATAAAAAATAATTATTTAAATTATTTGGGTATTTTCTCAACTCACATGATAACTTTCTGGTTTAACATCATGATATACAAATGATCCCCTTACCGAATGATATGGACCACTATACACATTACCACTATAAGAACTCTCACTATAGGGTTGTTTATTCAATTGAAATGTGGCATAAGGACAAATATCCTCTATATATTCATTACTTTCAGCTTTACCAAAACTACCAGAATCATTTGAATTGGACCCTCGCGGTGGTCCCACATTTGGATTACATCTTACTGCCAAATATTGTTGATCACGATTTTGTTTATTTTGTAGTTGGGTTAATGAAGGTGTTTCTGACATCGATGAGGATGCCAAACGGGATTGATTGTTACTCATTTCTGAAATAATAATAAAAGATTTGAAAATTAGTTGGTAATATTTAGTTAACACTTTTTTTGTTTTTTGTATACTTTTCACTAAAGTGTTTTGTTATGTTTTTGTGTATATTCCTAATGTCTAATTTAAGGAAATACATGATATGTACATACACTTCTATATGTACATACTGTAAGGGGTTCTTAGGTATTAGTTCTCAAAAATATTACTTAAAACTAATATACAGTTCTATTCACTTAATGTCAGAATTGGATGCAATATCTCCAGTTCTGAAACTAATGATTTTAGAACCTGATCTACAATTATTCCTCGAAAGATTAATTTCCACAAAATTAATATATTTAAAATAATAAGGTGAAAGGTGTTTAATTGGTCCTTCGCGGCCGACTACATATAGCTCATTAATCATATTTTACTTACTTTTTCTTCTTATAACAAATACAGCCCCTAATAGGCCTAGTAACATGATTAGTGATAAGCACACCGGCAGTAATACTTTAATATTGGCATAAAAAGGACTATCAGTCATGGGTGACATAGCATTCGAATCTGTGTTGTAAATAACTGAAAATAAAAAAAGAAAATTAAATTAAATTAATTAAAAAATATTTATATTTACAAAACGAAAAAACTCACCTCCTTGAGGCGACAGGGTGGTAAAATTATAAACCGCTGTTGTTGAACCGGCATTATTATGTGCTGTTACCCTAAGTTGGTACTTAGTACCAGGTACTAAATCACTAACCGTATAAATACGTTCTGTCGGTGGTATATGACTTGAGACAACTGTCCAAGTCGATCTAAAATATAATTAAATATGTTATGTTTTATTTTTATATTTTATGAAATATTTAATACCCACCTCCCATAAATTCTCGATTCAATCATAAAATATAAAATACCACAACCACCATCACCCCATGAATCCAACCAACAGGTAACACTAGTAGAATTATTCGTAATCATTTGTGAATGTTTTGGCTGCACTGGAGGATTACCTTTGGTATGAGTATTCACAATGTCACAAGGCAAACCCGTGCCTATTTTATTATATGCAGTTATATACAATTGATAACGGGTACCACACCAAAGATTACTTAAAAGATGAGAATATGATTTTGCATCCACTTGCAATTCTTCCCAATCACCATTATCACGTTTATAATTAATAACATAACCCAAAATAGGACTACCACCATTATTGTTATCAGACCATTCCAATAGTAAACTATCAGAATAGGCTGTTACCACAGTAAGATTAGGAGCTTCAGGTGGTACCTTGACCACAACACTATAGATTATTTCATCTTTACCCCAGGTATTCTCTACACTACAGGTATAATTACCAGCATCGGTGGCTTGTGTTTCACGTATATATAAAGTACCATTTTTAGCTATAGTTTTGCGGGCATTTGTCTCAAGGTTATGACCATCTAAACGCCATATTGTTACTGGAGCTGGTGAGCCAACTTTACGACATGTTAACTCTAAGTTTTCTTTCCAAGGTGTTATGACACGTTGACTAAATGATACAATACGTGCAGGTACTTTATTATTTGGTGGCACTGTAACAACATCTGTTTTTTCACCCTCACCCACTTTGGTGGAGGCGGTAAGCCAAAACTGATAAGTGGCTGATTCTTGGGTACGTTGGGTTTCATGCATTTCCACATAAGGACCCAAAATACGTTTATGAGTACCTTCTTCTCGTCCACCCTCCAGCATAGACATATAAAATGTATAACCAGTCTATTGAAAATAAAAAAAATTATTTATATTTAGTTTTCAATATATTTAAGGAAATTTTAATTGAATTTATGATAAACTTACTATATCACCATTTGGAAACTCTGGCGGCAACCAGGATATGATAATTTTTGTACTTGAAGCTGGTATTGCTTTAATGGCTTGTGGTGCCGATGGTACTAATAAGGATTAGACAACATGCAACATTAATTGTTAATTATCCTTTAGCAATTTATATTTATGTGTGTGTGTGTGTGTGTGCGGTAAACTTACCATCCTCATTTGTTCGACAATAGAAAGGTTTGGTTTTAACACCATCACCCACTTTAGTGTAGGCCACCACCCATACGGTATAGTTTGTGTATTTGTGTAGATTTTCAATAGTGGCATATTGATTATTGGATTTCACAACCTCAGGATCTTTTTCTACAAATTATTATTAAAAAAAATAATAATAATAAATTTAAATTAAATATCTCATAGAGCTAATTTTTAAATTGAATTTAATAGTGACATAAAAACATATTTTTCTCTTTTTTTTTTTTTTAAAAGAAGAATATATTACGTTCATGTAATAATATATTCTTTGCCTTATCAGAGGCAAAAATATTAAGAAAATATATTTGATTTTTTTGTCCCTATTCGTTTCAGGACTTTTATTAGACTGTTTTTAAAGTAGCAGTTTCAAAAATATTTTAAATATTTCTTAAATTAATACGCATTTTTTCAATTTTATTTGTTGATTGCTCTCACAAACACATACATTTTTTCAGGTAACTTCTAGCCAATAAATATTGAGGTGTTAAAAATTTAATGACTTGAATAATTGCCTCTTGGTAAAAGATAAATGAAAAAAAAACAGCCTTAAATAATGGACAACATGTACATAAACTTCTCATACATGTAGTTAGTTAGTTAGGTAGATACATTTAATGTGATGTATGTAGACATTAAATGTAGAAAACTTAACCCAACCTAATGGTTTCCAGTTGTAATTTAAAATATAAAATACTTTGATTCATGAGGCAGGGATAAATTTTTTTAGAAACATTTTTAGTATAAGAGTATTATTTGAAGGTGGGTATTTTGGTCAGTTAATAATAAAATTGAAAAGTCTGAAAATTTAAAACGATATAAATTCTGGCAAAGTATAATGGGCCCAATTGAAAAATTAAACATTGCTAATAATCAAGGTTGGAAACCGATACAGTTATAAATACCAATACAGATTAAATACTGATACTGACGTAACTGATACCGATACCGAAATTATAATTTTGTTAAAAATACCGGTATTCAAATACCGTTTCCCTCTGTACCGGTATTTTAGTTTCGGTATTTTAAAAATATAATTTTTTCAACATAATATGATATTGTAAAATAATTGTTCATATAATTTACATAAGGAAATAAGAAAGGTAAAATTATTTTTAATAATAAGAGTTTATTTATACACAGAAAAAATTATGACAAAATAATTTTTTAACAATCTAATATTTGGTTTTAAATTAAATTCTATTAAAAATGTTATT
>MINK01008658.1:0-15972 GCA_001735545.1 Phormia regina
GATATTTTATTAATACTAACACATACATATCCATTCATATATATTTCTTATATTTTATTTAATCTTCTTTTAAGATAAAATATTATTCCCCAATAAGGTTTTATTTTGCTTTTAAATAACAATTAATTAGAGACCTATAGAAAAATGCTCCCCAAACAAAAGGAAACTTATTCTTTTTTTGTTTTCTTATTCTGACTTAATACTTCTTTTTTTTAGACTCATAAATTTTCCATAAAGTTATATATATTTTTTTTAACAATTTTGGGGATGTAACGTGTTCGTACAATAAAAACAACAACAATAAAATTGAATTTAATATTCTGTTTAAGGATATTTATTGTACATTCATATCTATTGTTTAGCCAGGGTGGAATGGATGAATGGATGAAACCATAAAACAATAGCTATTACTATGGGTGGCTGGTTGGCTGGCTGGCTTATTGCTCCAACATTAAGATGTACATAGATATGTATGAAAAGTTTATTTGTTGTATAACATATACATATAAAATTAATGTTTTACATCAAAGTAAATAATTTTTACAAGTTGAAAACACAACACAAAAGCAGAGAGACAGCCAGTCACACAGTAAATGAGACCAACAAAAGATGTAAACGACAAAATAAGTTCTATAGAATTAGAATTAGAGTTTTATTGTTTAAAATGTTTTTGTTATTTGTCCTTGTTGTTCAATGTTCAATGACTGACAGTCTGTTATACTGTCGTTATGTTTGTCAGTCGCGTTTTTTTGCCACAATAACAAAATGTTATTTTGCAACAACTTAACTTTTTTGACACTTGACATTTTATGTTTTATGGCCTCTTACTCTTTTCTTAATACTATTTATCTCCTCTCTGTTTATTTATTTTATGAGCACAGTGCCCAGGTTTTATGGAATCCTTGGTATTTGGGGAATTATCCTCATTAGCAGCTTACATTTTTTTAAGAAGTTTTATATATTACCTTTTTTTCGTAGCTCTACTGGTTGCTATGAAATATTTGTTAACACATTATGGTATTTTGATTTTAGTTTGAAAGCCGATTAAGAAGTTATTTACTTTTGTTAAAGACCTTAGAAATTAAGGTTAAAAGTAAGCATTAGAAATCAATTAGTTATAAAGTTTTTAAAGTTTGTTTTGGATGATATTTATTAATAAAGAAATGTGACATATACTGAGTTTTCGGTAATAAACAAGAATATATTTTAAAAATTAAATTAAAATACAATATATTCTGTTTTGTTTTCATTAAGCCTTGTTCACATCGGCGCAAAATTATGTAATTTCATAGCGAAATTACGAATGAAATCTAAACTGTTCACATTGACTTTTGACGTAATTTCATGACTTTTTTATGTTATTTAAGTTCATTGTTTGTTCTTTTATCATAAATTTACTTAAAAATTAAAAAAAATCAAATTTACCTTTTTACTTTTTTACTTTTGTAAATATGAAACAAAGCTATCAGCTGTTTTTGTTTACATCCTCATCTTAAAATATGTCGAACACAATTGCACAAAATTTACTTTTCAATCATATACAGAGTTGCACGGAGATGGGCACCGTAATTTCAAGGTAATTTTGACAAAATTACACAAAATGATGAATTTTCGAAACTGTCAAAATGTATGGGTAATTACCTAAGTACGTAATTTGGTGTCGGTCCTATTAGAATGCCCTATTAGAAAATTAATTTTAAATTTGATTACAAGAGATTAAAAATTGTATTATTTGATAACAAAAATCATGTGGCAGCTCCATTTAGAGTTACACAAATTAATCTTGCCATATGTAGCAAAATTTCTTATTACGAAGTGGCCATATTAATAATATATAAGGAAAATAAATACATTGACTCTATAATAGGGAAGCTTTTATCAAGAAAAATATCGCAATCGCAATTAGCTGTCAAACTGCTTCTATTATTGTTTCGTTAAATTGATGCCCCATTCCATAAATCAGAGTTGAGTTTGACATTTGCCTTGATAAAAATTTTTCTAGTAAAGACTCGGCATTTTAGAGAGTGTAAAAGTTTAGTATTCCTTTCTACTTTCTCTCTCTCCTATAAACTCAGAATTGCGGCAAGTAGAATCTGCTGTGTGTGAACCCCCACTATTTATGGGGGAAATTAATTGTTTTGGAGTTGCCACAATTAATATAAATATTTATTTATATTTTTTATACTTATTTTTATAATAATTTATTTTTATTTATCTATTTATGTATTTATCTATAAATATTAACTTTTTAATTTATGTATTTATATATTTATTTGTGTATCTATAAAACAGTCCTTTCAAAACCACACTTTTCATATGACCCTAGTATTAATATTTAATTGAAATTTCTTTTACATAAAAAAAAAAAGAAAAACAATATAAAGTTGTCGAAAATAAATTCTAAAATAAAGGAAATTGTTTTACTAATAGTCTAGATATCCCACTGTGTACATATACATATCTATGTATGTTATTTATTAATATTTTATTGTTTCAATACAATAATACAACAAGAACAATATTTTCGCAAAATATACACCTTCATCTATTCCTTCACATAAAAAAATAAGAGTTATTGTTTTTGGCTGGTAAAACAACAACAATAACAATAAAATAATGTTAATGCCTTAATATATTTTGCCCAAGGAGTGCGTTTTTTCTGTTATAAAATGTTATTAAATTTCAAAATTATTTACACATAAACATCTCTCTCACCTTTAAAATAAAAATCATCCTAAATATTATGACCTCCTCCCTGACCTAGACGAAAATTCCAATCAAATTAAGTAAAAAATGTTTAACAATTTCCGAAAATGTTAAAATTGTATGTATGTATGGATATGTGTGTGTGCGTTGCTTGTTGTATTTATAAAGTGTTAGTGTGAATGTGTAGTGTTTACCAAGAGTAGGTGAGTATGTGCCTGAAGCTATTCTAGTTTAAGTGAGTGTGCATAATTTTATCATCATTCTTTGAGTCAATTTGTATTGAGTATATTTGTGGTATGTTTGGTTGTTTGGTGGTGATGTTGATTTTTCATATGTCCACCCTTGCATAACAACAGCAACAACAACAATAATAATCATCACCAACTAACAGTTTTTTATTTGTATTATATTGTTGTAATTTGTTTTCAGAGTTTATATTTGTTGGCAATTTTTTGTCTCTGGCAATTAAGTCGATTTGTCATTTCCCTTTCCCCTTTTTAATTCCCTGTTTTTATCCAATGCTATTAAACTGGGATGCTACTATTGCTGTTGTTGTTGCTGTCATGCATGTGCCTTGCTTGCTTACCCTAAAAGTTTTTTGTTTTTGTTTTTTGCTTTTTTGATTTTCCTTATGCTTTCACAAAAACAAAGTTTATTTCTCTTTCCTGTTCTTCTGGTATTTTATTTATGTGATTGTTGTATTTAATAATAAAAAAACCCGATCAAATAGTCGTGTGCCGTTTAGGTCGTTAGCATTTGTTGCTGTGTTGTTGCGGTATGTTTTTTTTATTTTGGTAGTCTTCTTCTTACATTTTGTTGTTGTTGCTGTAAATGTTTATTGTTTCGTAAAATCATCATCACTTTTGTGCTTTATTATAACCCCAAACCATTAGCTTTTGGTGTGGTTGTATGCGTACATAGTTCGTATTTAGCCTTGTTAAGGAATAAACATGTTTTTCTTTTTATAATTCAATTTTTATATCTTAACTTGTTTTGCTTATGTTGTTGTTGCTGGTTTTTAATAATATTCATCGTTTAACGATTAACACACAAACATACAAATCCTTTTAAGCTTAAAAACAAAGATGCCAGATGATGATTTACATAGATTAAAGAAAAAATCGCAAATATGAAAAAGTGCTACCAAATTGTTGTCTTTACTGTTTTTTAATATTTTTTCTGTTTTTTTCTATATATATTATTTCCTTTTTTTATAATTATAATTATAAATAGAAAAACTATATAATTCACCTCATTTATAATACTTTTTCCCCTCTGTTAAATCTTGCTATCAGGCAACTCTATGTACTATATGATATGGCCATTGTATTTGTTAATGAGTCTGTGTCAACCACAATGACAGCGATGATGAGATGATTTTTCCTGTTTAATGATAATAAGGAACCTTATGTTTGATTTGATCAAATTATACTTGATTATTCATGACAAACGTGTTTTATTTAACATTTACTTAATGTTTTTTTTTTCTTTTTTAATGTTCGGTTTACACCTTTAAGTATAAAACGTATTTTTATTTTGGGGAAAGTCATTAAAAGCAATTTATCACTTTATTTTATGGCTAAATTTATAGAAGCAATAAAACAGCAACAACAAATAAATAAACAAATTTTTTTTCTGCAAATGTATGCAAGTTTTGTAGACGTAATTGTTTTTTGATTTATATTTGCATTTAAAAAAAATATTGCATGTTGTTTTGGTAATTTTTAATAAATTGATTTTGCAATTTATTTTGTAAAAGTAAAGAGAAAATATTAAAAAATATAAAACTGAAAAAAAAATTAAAGCTGCATAATGTTAGACGGAGTTTACACTTAGCAATATTTCTTGTTGAAAATCTTACTTTGTAGGTGAGAGAGAGGGAGAGATAAAAAGCAAGAAAATCAACTGTGTGTGAATAGCAACTTCTTGAAGAAGACTACCAGACTTGTTTTTTTCATCAATTTAATAGAGTTCATTATTATTATTATTACAATCAAAAATTTTTTGCTTTCTTTTCAAGTATTATTTCCTTTGTTGTTTGTGTATTTAAATTTCTAAAAAATATTTTTAATATTCTAGACAAATCTATTGTATTTGTCGCTGGCCTACGCATCAATAAAATTTTAATTGAATTATTATTCTTTTTTTTAAGTTCTAATTCTATTGTCTTTTTAAATAAATAACTTGTTTGGTTGCTCCAACAAACTTAATTGTGCTGACAGCAATCGTCAACTATTATTAACAAGTTCACAAAATATTTAGACACAATTGTTTTTTGTTTTTTTTTTTTTTTATGAGACGACTACACGAGAAAGAACATTAAAAAAAGGCAATAACAATTACAATGATTGATTCTAAATAGAATGGGCGTTAAAGCGAAAATATTATACAAAACATATGTTGAACAATGTTAAGCGATTGTTTAGATTAGGGGTAGTCGCTTTTAGTGTTTAAAGAATGGATTTAATGAACTATATTTGAAAAACAGTATTTAAGTTTTATAAAGAATATATTAAGATTTAATATTGAAGTTTAATCAAATCTATAAATGAGTGGGAATTGAAGCTGAACAAGAATTATATACAGATTTCAAAAGAGTCTAAATAAGACTTAGATTAAAGCTTAAATGAGACGGCAAAATGACTTAAGTTTTAAGTTAAAAAAGTGGGCTATATAAAAACATTTAAGAGGACTTTGGTAAAGACCCAGTTTTTATGCTTTAGAATTAACTAAACATAAGCATTAAAAAACATACGCGGATCCACGGGTAGGGAAAATAGGAAATTTCCCTTCCCAAAATGAAAACTTTTAATGGAAACATTGTTGTAAATCATAAAATTTAAGAAAATAGTTGTGAAAAACATTCTATTTTCCTTTCCCAAAAGATTGAGTTGGATCCGCACCTGATATTGACAATATATAAATCTAGGATAGAATCTGAAAAGTGACCATATTAAGTCCAATATTTAAATCTGGATCAGGAATCAAAATGAGATCTATAAATCCAATGGGTCTATTAAAGATTAACCGGGAGTATATAAATACTTACTTTACAAATTAAAATAGATTATACAAAGGACTATAAGCAAAACTTAAATGGGTCTCAAAAAAACTATATACAAATCTATGATTGAAACGATGGTATAACAATTTAAATGAAACTACGCTAAAATTCTTCAAACCTATTATTGAAGATTTTTATATAAAGTTGAAAATACTGTGAATACCCTTTATTATTAATTGCTTTAAACCAAAAAAAATGTCTCAATTACAGTGGGAAAATATATTACAACCCATGAGTGGGGATAAATTAATTGGCGTTATCAAATAAAATTGCTACTGCAATTGGTAATCAGCTAAAATTTCTTACTAATAAGAAAATTTTTTGTTTGCCAAATTATAAGTTTCTGTTAAATAGTTTCAAGGAAGAAGTAATAAAATATATTTTTTGTTTTTTCAAGTTTTGCCTTTAAAATTTTAAATTCTTTAACAATTTACAACTATGTTAATTATATTTTATTAAAAAATCCATAAATCTTAACAACAAATTAGCAAAAACTTTTAACAATTTCATAAAATTTAAATGAATTAAGCTTTAATTTTAACAAGACATTTAAATATCTTTATTTTTCTTTAGAAAAAATTCCCATAATATTTAACATACATAAATAACAAAGCGTGCGTGATTTTATTTAAACATTTAAATTTGTAACATTTTAAATTCTTTTATTTTGATTTCAATTTAATTTTCCCATATGTAGGAAAAAAAAGAAAATTAAATTAAATCAACTTAAATTCAAAGCTAAATTAATTTAATATGATTTCCGTTGCCCTATTCTTTGAATTAAGTACATACTTACATACATACAAATAAATACCAACTACACAAAATCCACTTTAGTGGTGAGTATGTATGTATATAAAAACAGATTATATGAAGTAATCACCATAAGATGATATCCCATGGTGACAATTAACAAAATAACAAATGATTGATTAAACTAACCGAAAAAGAAATTATAATAAATAAATGGCCCGAAAATATTTAGAAATTAGATTATCATTAAGATCTTAATAAAATAATTAACAAAATAAAATATATAAAACTAGAGCAGCTATATAATATTGTATGTACAATTTATTTGGTATGTGTTTACATTTAAAAAAAAAACTTGTTGTTGTTGCTATATAGCTATAAAAATTTATTTTAAATCTTCCAAAAAAATTTTTTTTTCTAAATATTTTTTCTAAATATTTATAATTTAATAGAATTTATTTTGTTGGCAAAAAAATAAAAAAAAGAATTAAGAAAAATAAACAAATACATAGTTGTTATTAAGAAATTTTAAAAGTAAACAATTTAAAATAAAATGTTTTATTTCTTTCAGTATTTTTTGTTTGTGTTAAAACTAGATACCGTTAGATTTCTATTGAAGATTTAAATGTTAAACAAGTTTAACGCACATACAAAAATAGATAAAAAAGAAGCAGACATATCTTTAGCTAATGGAACTAGTAGGCCTTATTAGCAGTCATTAATTTTAATTTGTTGTTAAACTAGAAAAATAGTGGTAAAACGTAACGAATTTTTAAATACCCTAAGCTTTGATTAAGTCCTCATACAGGTATACTTACATTTTAAGCTTAAGGGAGACTATATAAATGTTTACTAACTTTTTCTTATGGATTCAAACTAGATTAACTATTGACAACTAGATTAACTTGTTGACAATTAGATGACAAATAATTAATCATATTTACTCAAACTCCATGAAAATTCATTGTACAACCCCCAACAATTAATTTTAAAGAAAATATTAACTTTTTTTAAATAAAATATTGTTTTTTTTTATTTTTCTCTATAAATTTTGTAAACATGTTTTTTTTTTTGTAAACAATTGTCATTTTTATTGAGCACAGTGTTGCATTTTACTATCGACCAAAAAGAAAGTAGTGTTGAAAAACGATATTTTTGAAAATCTACTTAAATTTTATTAGATTTAGTTTAGATTACAAACTAGATTTGGATTTATATAGAAAATATAGTTTAATATCTAATGAAATCGAATAAAATCTCATTTAAACTAGATTTTTGTTCAATGTAAATACCGTATACATAATACATAATTAAGATCTTAAGAAAATCGTGTTCAAAAGATATTTATTGTGTATATTAACTAATAAACTATTTTATCTTAATGTAGGAAAAAAACAGCCTTAAATTAGTTTCGAACCAATATTAAAATATTTGAAGTTAATTATGGCTTACCAAAGGTTTAATAAGCAAATCACCATTTGAGAATACAACTTAAAAATGATTGCTAAGGCTTTGTCAAGTTTTAGTGAATATGGCTGCCAGACTTTAAGTCTGTAATATTTCCTAAATATTTAAAACTTCAATTTAAAATTGTTTCAAGTTTAACCAAAATCTATATAGAATCCACAAATTAAAAAAAAATAATAATAATAATAATAATATTAAATCAATATCTGACTCATTATAATTCTAGCACTAATTATACCCCTACCAAAAAAAGTAGCGTGTTTATTTTAAACCCGTTTTTGGTAAAAAATATGTTGCGTATTTTAAAAGATCAATAAACTTTTAAAAATTGTATGCCGCCTAAAAAAAACTAACACAAATTATAATTTTTTTATGATTTATAAGCTTAATTTTTTTTAATGAATTTTATTTAAATATAAAAATTTTAATGCTCTAACATCTGTCTAACATAGAAAAAATGTCACGTGTTGATGATAATAATTGTTTAGAAGTTTTTTTTCATTTGTGTGGGAGAGTAAATTAGTTTGTTAATTATTTTAGTTTAAATAACAAACGAAAATTGTGCAAATAACCGTGAAATTTTTATTAACAAGATTTAAATTTATTATAAAAAGTAGATGAAAAAAAAGAACTATTAAATGAAAATAAACAAAAAATCATAAAACTTAATTATAACAATTTCCTGTAAGGTGGGTGCTTCATTGTAATATGTTTGCTAATAAGAAACATTTAATATTAACAAATAAATAAAACACATTAAATTAAATAAGAATTGTTTTTTAAATAGCAATATAAACAAAAAAGATTAAAAAAACGACTTGTTATGAAATAATACAATTTAAGTTATTTGTTTAGACAAGATTTCTTTTATAAAAAAAAGATTTGTTTTCTATTTTAAAAATTTATTTATTATTTCTTTAAATTCTGTTTGACATTTACCTTGGTAAACAAACAGTTTCAACTTACTTTCTCATAGTTGCATAAAAGGGTACTTAAAGACAGATTTGTTTACTTTTTACTTAAACAAAAATGTCAAATATTAGAAGCAAATTTTTGGTTAAAACTTTAATAATTTCTTTAGTATTTAATAAAAATAATATTATATATTACGTATGTATAGCTAGTTTTGTGAACTTAATTACTCTATATCGTAAAAAAAGTTTCTCATCAACTAAAAAAGAAAAAAAAAACTGAATTACTAATTAAACTTTCCACATAAAGTTTCAAAACTTATTTTTCTTATTTGCTTGAGCTTTAATAAGTTTTTGTTTATTAAGGATATTTTTTTTTTTGGAGTTGGAAGGGGGGTCTGTTTATGATTTAAGCTTTAAATGACAAAAGAAATAAGAAGAAAAAAATCTAATAAAACAATAGCCAACTTCTGCTTGTGAAGTGTAACAAATATGTCGAATGTGTGTATATTTATAGCTTTTATTGTCTGCTACTTAAGTGTAGAGTGTTCATTTCCTGAAATTTCAAGATGTTTGATTAGTTTCACTTTTTTTTTTGCTTGTTTTTATTTATGATTGTTTCAAAAATATATGTATGTATGTATGTATGTTACACATATTAAAAACATACAAAAATTTAATATGAAATAATTATTTAAGCATTTTTTTTGCTACCAGTAAAATAAGGTAAAACCGTACCATTTTTTTTGTAGAATTGGTCATAAGCAGAACAAATTTTAGGCGGGCAAATAAACATAAATAACAGAAGGAAAAAGTAAATACAAAATTCTCTGTATAAAAATCCACCACCAAAAGAATTTGTATGAATTTGTTTTGAATTGAAAACCACAATAAAAATATATATAAAGAATAAAATTTAAAATATGTATACGAGGTTAATTGAAAAATGTTTTAAAGTTTAAAGCTATTTGAAGTATTAAAATAGAAGCTTAAAGGGTCTTTATATTATGCCGTAATTGTTGGTGACAAGAAAAAGTCTTTAAGCTTTTAATTGTAGTTGTTTAAGGTCTTTTTGAAAAGCCATAATTAAAGCTTTTAAAAGTTAATATAAATACCAAAATTTTTCAAAGCCTACATAAAGACTCATTATTAAGACTTTTCTTGTAATATAAAAAATTGTCAGATTAAAGCTTTTAAAAAATTTTATAAAAACTCAAAATTGAAACTATTTAAAAATCTAAACTAAAACTATATGAAAGGTCACAATTGAAGCTTTTAAAAAACTATATAAAAAACCACTATTGAAGCTTTTCATATACGATAAAAACTGTTTAAAGCATACAAAAAGACTCGTGATTAAGACTTTTCATATAAAATAAAAAGTCGTCTGATTAAAGCTTTTAAAAATTTTATAAAAACCCAAAATTGAAACTATTCAAAAGTCTGGACAAAAACTTCACGAAAGACCACAATTAAAGCTTTTGAAATTCTATATAAAAAGCCACTATTGAAGTTTTTCACATATAATAAAAGCTGTATATCTGTTCCAAGATTGAAGCTTTTCAAAGACTCCATATAAAGAGAAACAATTGAAGCTATAATTATAAAAATACACACGATTTAAGTTTTAAAAACTCCATTAAAAATGTCATAATTAAAGTTTGTAGGGATTGAAGATTTTCAAAGACTATAAGGAGAAACAATAAAAGTTTTTCAAAAGTCTGAATTGAAACTTTTTTAGCACTATATGAAAGGTCACAATTGACGTTTTTCAGACTCTATATAAAAGTCACAATTGAAGTATTCACAGGATATAAAAACCATCACGATTAAAGCTTTTAAAAAATTTTATAAAGTCCCAAGATTGAAGCTTTTCAAAGACTCCATATAAAGAGAAACAATTGAAGCTATAACTATAAAAATACGCAGAATTCAAGTTTTTAAAAGTCTGTTTCAAATCCATAATTGAAGTTTGTAAAGATTGAAGCTTTTCAAAGACTATAAGGAGAAAAAGTTTACATAACAACTGATTGAAACTTTTTGGGAACTATTTGAAAGCCCACAATTGAAGCTTTTTCACGATTAAAGCTTTTAAAAGAAAATATATCTAAAGAAACAATTGAAGCTTTAGCTATAAAACGCACGATTTAAGTTTTAAAAAGTCTATTTCAAAGCCATAATATTTGAAGTTTGTAAAGAGTGAAGCTTTTCAAAGACTATAAGGAGAAATAATAAAAGCTTTTAAAAGTTTACTTAAAGAACCAACACTAAAACTTTTTAAAAACTGTATAAAAAACAATTGATTCCTTTTCACAGAAAATAATAAGACCCACGATTAAAGGTTTTAAAAGTCCACTATTGAAGCTTTTCAATGACTATATAAAAATTGACAATTAAAGCCTACATAAAGTTCAAGACTAAAGATTTTCTAAAATTTTAGATATATAAAGTACTAAGCACTTTTCGCAGTCCACAGAAAAACCTTCTAAAGAGTACCAAATAAAGCTTCTCAAAGTATACATATATAAGAACTCACAGTGCCTATGAAGACCAACGACTATATAAAAACCCACTAGTCGATAATTTTAAATCTACGATTAAAGTTTTATTTTAACATAAACTTTTCATACTGTTCCCTCTCTAATATTTGAAAAAATAAAGGAATAAAAAAAAATATAAAAAAAACTTAACCTGGACTTGCAAATAATATTTGTTAATCGCTATTATTTAGTAGCTTTGTACATGTACATTTGTATGTGTGTTTGTATATATACATATAACATTTCTATATTTGTATTTGTGCAAACACTTAACAATACAATAGAGACACGCGTATTTTCTACTTAATATGCATTTATTTCATTTTTATTGTATTTGATTTTATTTTTATTTTACATGACACACGTTCAATTCTTATTTACAAACACTTAAAAACATACATACATACACACGTTAACACTCATACTCCAGTTTTTAAGCAACCTTGGTAAAACAGGAAGAAATATTTTTTTTACCTTTTATTTGACAAACAGATTTTAGTAAGAAACTCATTAATTTTTATTTTACCCTACTCCCCCTCTCCCGAAAATACAAAGAGAAAAAAAAAATAACGGGAATAATAATGTATTTTTTTTGCTATAAGAGTAAATTTTAAGGGGGGAATATAGAAGGAGCATAGAGAGTTAGAGAAAATGAAATGCCATAATTTTTGTATGTTTTTGATATGTATTAAAAATCAACTGTCATTAACTGGGTTTATTTGCAACGGTAGTAAAGTGAAATATATAAAAAAAAAAAATACAAATAATGTAAATAAAAGAGAAAAGGAAATATGTATTTTAGAAAAAATAAAATATGCACATCATTACCATTATGGCCGCCACATGATGGGTTGTCAATAAAAGTTTAAACAAAAACCCTCATTTTTAAGTCCTTTGTTTTTTAGCAAAACAATTTGTCATCCCACTGTTTTCTTTTAATACAAAATCATTGATTTTTTTTGATAATTTTAAAATACATAAATCTAACAAAAAACGTTTTAATTGCTTTTAGATCTCACCAAAAATTTCCCAAATAAAAAATAAAAGAAACCCTCTTTGAATTATAATTTCTTTTCTTAAAAAAAATTCTTAAAGAAGTAGAAAACTGAGCAAAGTATTTTTATACAAAAAAAATGTAAAACATTGTAATAAAAATCAGTGGTGTGTATTAAATTTGCGACAATTCTTTTTTTTTATTTATTGTAAAATTATTCAAGAGAGCAATCATTATGGTTTCTTTAAATAGTTATAAAATGTACATACATATTATTATAACACCTCCTGGGGAGCAAGAGTAGTAACAGGACTATGGGTATTTAATATTGATTTCTTTTAAAGTTATCCTAGCGGGACATTTAAAAAGGCTATACATTTATTAAGATTGTTGTTCACTTTGGGAAAGCCTGAGAATATTTTTTTCTTGACTTTTGATATTAAGGAAAAGTAAAAATTGTTGGGAAAAAATAATTAAGATAAAATCGTAGATTTGATTTTATAATAATTGTTAAGTCCTGTGGAAATTGTATGGGAATATGGGGAATTAAGAAAAGTAAATTAAAAAAAATATATACTATATATTAAAATCATTTGGCTGGAATATTTGTGAGAAAATTGCAAATTTAAGAAAATTTACGATTTAAGATTTAAAAATGAAAATATCAATAAAATAATAAGTAAAACTAGAATTTTACTTTTCATTTATAAATTATGTATATTCCCTCCCTAAACACTATTGATAACACTAAAATAACAATGAATATACATTTAAACTTAATTATATTGTTATTATTATTATTCTTATCAATTTCACTTAAGTAACCCTTAACAACAATGTATAACAATTTAAACCTACAATTAATTATTTCAAAGCAGCCAACCAAACAAAAAAAATTATAAATAAAATAAAAAGAAAAAAACCCTGAAAAACCCTCTTAAACATAACGGCCACTGTAAAATTACTAAGTGTATGTACATACATGTTTGTCAGGATTTGTGTGCGTATGAAATGGGCACCCATTTTAATAACATAAGGAGAGGAGAATGTTTATTTATATTAACTCTAGTTAAGAGAATATAGTATTTTTTTTGTTGATGTTTTGTTATTATTATTCCTTTTAAGTGTTGTTGACATGTTTAACACTTTATAAATAGGTGTGAGTGTGTGTATATATATTTTTTTAATATGATTTAATATGTATAAACGTGTGTGTGTATATATATAGGAATGGGTGTGAAGGTCTCTAGTGTTGTTTACTTCATAAAATTTTCTTGCCATTAACGTATTACTGTTGTTATAGCTGTTTTCGTTTGCTTTCGTTTAAACACTTTTGTTTACATTTTTGTTTTTGTTCAAAATACAAACAAAACAAAACTGTAAACGTAAATATAAAATACTAAATAAAAAAATAAAACTAAAACTTTTTTGTGTTCCTGTTTATATGTATGCACATACATACATACGTTCATACTTATTTACTAGAAGGCTTTACGTTTATTTAATAAAAGAAAATATTGGTCAACAAATAAACAAATATGAAAAATAATTGTAAATTGCTTTTTAAATGGGTTTTTCTATATAAAAACCTTTTGTTGTTGTTGTTAAAATATTATAAAACAAAATTGTATTTTCTTTTGTTAAAGGAAAAATTGAAAAATAAATCCTTTATGGCTGGCACAAATCAAATGCATCAGTAGTTTTTAACAACATTTTCGTTATAGAAAACGACAGGACATTATTAAAAGAAAAAAAAAAAGGAAAAGAAGGGGTGGAGGGTTGGCGTTTATGGTGATGCTGTTTAGCATTATGTTTTTAACGCCCATTCAATAGTATAAATGTCAAATGAAAACGTGTGTATGTGTCTCTTCAATATAAAATTGAATTGTATAAAATTTTAAATCCTTAACAACACAAAAACCTCTAAGTCCTTTATAATCGATGTGGGAATAAATAAAAGAAATATGGAAATTTTCATATTTTATTTACATGTCAAAATATGTTTGACATTTAAAGGGAACTATTAAAAGCGTGTTCACACGAAAGTTTGCATAAAAACAATGTATGACGCGTGTGAAAGGTTAAATAAACAAATCATTTATGTGAAATAAAGAAATTTTACGGTCAAAGGGAGCACCAAGTTAATTTGTTAAGTTAACTGATTGTTTTTCCGTTTTATTATATTAACTGGTAGCTGTTTTAAAGTTTGTGGAGATTGAATTTTTAATTAATGACTTTTCTAAGTTTAAATGAAAGTTTTGTTATTTTAAATAATAATAATAAAATAAGGATTTTAAATGTTTTACAAATCGTATGGAATTAATAAAATATATATTTTAGAGAAAAAAAAATTAATTAAATATGTAAAATTTGTTAATTTATTATACGAGAGATTTTTCTATCCTAACAAGTAACAAAACATCAGCAGAGCTACTGCATTTTTTTGTTTATATCAACATATATGGAAACACGTAGATACATTTTTATCATAATAAATTAACTTTTCTTTGTCTTCGTCGAAGAATATTTTCCAAATTTACTAATCTGTTTTTAAAATTTCATTTTACTTTATGTTATTACTGCGATTTTTCTTAAAAATTAAAATAAACGCCAACAAAATACAAAAACAAAATGACGTTTGATATCAAAACAAAATTATCTTCGCTTGAGGTTTAATATAGGGTCTACACGTGAGTTTTTTATATCATGATATGAAACAGAGAGTACCGAATTCGCAATTCAAATTTGGCACTCTGTTACGTACTATGATACAAAAAACTATGACCCTATAGACCCTATGTAACAATTATATTATAACACTGCAATAATATAAATTTGATAAGAATTTGACGTTTGACGATGATAGAAAAATCCCTCGTGTAGACCCCATTTCACTTTGAGTCTACATTAGAAGAATTTTTATCAAGACAAACGTCAAAATTTTATCATGATAACGATTTGTCTAATGTAGACTGAATTTGTCAGTATTATTGTAGCGTTAAAAGAAAATTGTTAGCGTTCGAGCTTTGACAACTTTGTCTTGATAATGCTTGGTAACTTTGAGTCTACATTAGACAAATTTTTATCAAGACAAACCTCAAAAAATGATCGTGATTAAGATTTTTCTAATGTGAATTTGTCAGTATTATTGCAGTGTTAAAAGAAAATTGTTAGCGTTCGACTCTGACAACTATGTCTTGATGATGCTTGGTAAAAGACGCCATCTTGATATGATATACGTTTTCCTCTATAATTGTCAGAAATAAAAAATTATCTGCAATTCGAACAAAAATTTTACGTTTGTCTTGATAAAAATTTCTCTAATGTAAACTCAACGTTATGACCATACTTTACAAAGTTTTCTTTTATTATCATTTGGCTCAAAACTCTAGCGGAAGTATCCGGCAACATAAAAAAGTAAAAATGGCTCAACTCAAAGCTTAATATAATTTAAGTGATTTTTTAATTTAAAACAAGAAATTTAAAAATAAATAAATAAATAAATAAATAAATAAATAAATAAATAAATAAATAAAT
>MINK01008665.1:325-14036 GCA_001735545.1 Phormia regina
ATAATATTTTCACAATTATTTCTTATGTAGTGTATAAAATATATCGATCTTTCACTCCTACAAAAATCCTATTTAAAAAGCTTTACAAATAATTTTTTGTCAATTTTTCAAAATTAAAAAATATTTAATAAATAGGGACTACGCACGAAAAAAAATCCTTGCATTCATATCTAGTTATAAAAACAAAAACAAAGGGCGATTTTTTTAAACCTTCTTTTATTAATGATTGTTATGATCAAGTTCTAAATTTACAAGAATAAATTATTTCCTTTTAGTTTCTGATAAAATATTTGATTTTTTTCTCAAACTTCCCTCCATTTTATTGTATTTTCGGTTATTTTTTCGCAGGAATAAGTTCTTTTAAACCCCGTTTCAATTATTGCTGAGCTTTTGTGTCTTTTAAATTACTAGGGCCCAAAATCTTTCAATTGAGCAGATTTCTGGACAATTTGGTGGATTAACATCTTTCAGTACACACACAACACCATTTGTTTGATACCACTCCATCGCTTGGTTACTATAATGAAAAGTAGCGAGATCAGTCCAAAAAAATGCGGACACACTGTGTTTTCTTAGGAAATAAAGAAGTCTTTTCTGAAGCTACTAATTCACAAATATTTCTGTGTTAATGGATCCATTTGTTATGAAAGAAGTGCTTCTTTCGTTTCACGTACAAATGGCTTGTCAATCTAAAAACTTTATAGGGAATTTTTATTTATTTTGTGTACGATATTTTTCTGCAACATTTCTCATAGCATCTGAAATATAGAACTCCTGTCCAGCAAGTTGCATCTTCTATTACGGAGCAATCATAATACTGGAAAAAAATGTCTTAAGAATTTTAATTCTATTTTTTGCTTCCAAATTCTTTTTTGTGTTCCTATCGGGAACTTTTTGTTCCTTGTACTTCTTCAGACCAGACTTCTTTTTAACTTTTCTGAACAAAATATTCAGAGCAATTAACTTTTTGGGACACTTTTCTTTGAAAATTATTTTTGTTTAGCCTTCAACTACCAGGTTTCCTTTGAGTGCGCATGAACTTTTTATAGTTTATACATTAACCCGTGAATGTGTATTTTGGGACACACTTATTTATCAATTCATTGATATATAACATGTATATATAGATCGTTTTAAAAGCATTATATCATGGTCTCAATTCTGACGACTAAGTCAACTCTCATCAAAGGCACTGTTTTACGATATTTACATAAGTATGTGTGTATACGTAACATTAGGGATCGCAATTTGCCGGACTTTTTGATTCCACGGGATAGAAGGAAAATTTGTTCGACTTTTCGGGATTCAAGGGATCCCGGATTAAAATTTATAAGTAGTATTACTTTCATTAGTTGAACAACTTAGACCCAAAGGTCTAAGTTAGGAAAAAAATTAGTCAATTGCCTTATCCACTGATTAATTAACTTGAGTGACTGCTGTCGTGAAAGAACTTTGTGGATATCGACACAATATTAAGTGAATCGTGTGTTTAAATTTGTGTTAAAACTATATTTAGTAGTTTGTAGCTTGAATGAGCGATCCAACACTATATGAAAATATCAAAAATATATTTCAAATTTTAAGGTTTTAAACAACATATAGAACTAATTTAATCGAAATAAAATTAAATATTATTACAATTTGGTTTTTCTTTTCATAAAAAGGTTGTTCCGAAGTGCTTTTTATCATTTTCAAAATGCTATAACACAGTAATTAATAAACATATTTTCCCAGTTCTTTTATAGCCTAATTGACACAAGTCCATATTTGGACGGAGTCGGATGTACTATATCATTAAAATTAGGAAGAAAGAAGAAAAACATTTTTTAAATTGCCTATTAAATCGAGAATTTCTTTTATTTTTTCACCGATATTATTAGAAAAGTAAAAGTTGCGAAATATTTTTGCACAAAATTGAGCTAAAACATAATCACGAGATCATTACAGTATAAATAAGACCAAATTATCTCAAAAATTATATATACTTTTATAATAAATGATCATCCAGATATTGAATATAATTAAACAATCAATTAAAATTTTATTCTTTTTATGTTAAGATATGTTTTCGCTTAAACTAAAACATATAAACACATTTTATGCTCCAAACAAATACGGCTTTAGTAGATCTGCTATACTTAAAAATATTGTAAACGCATTTTGAATATATCTGAAAACCTGTGTGTAGCACATAGATTAGTACGTGTCCAAAGTAAAAAGTGAATTTATTCCAATGTGGATATGAACTCAACATAAATTTTTATTTGAGTCAAAAGTAAAAATAATAACCTTTAATTGAGTATCTTTAGAATTTCCGTAGTGCAAAGCCTGCTATATAGTACTTCAGAAATGTAAAAAAGAACTTTGGACTCACTACTAACTTTTTATATTAACTTCATATTTTTTACATTTTTTTGGGAAATAAATAAAGTATGTTATTCATATTGATGACAGTTTCAAATAGATATACTTATCCACTTATATAAAACCGTATTAATGACATTGTGGTTAATATATAGAAGGATCTTTAGCTTAATATTTTTTAAAACATTACACAAATTATAAGTTCTTGTAAATATTCATACTATTTTCTTACATTTAAGTGATTTTAAAATTCCCGGAAATCCCGGGTTGGGCTTTGTTTTTTGAATGAGTTAAAATTCTTTCAAATTGACAAAAATTTCTTTGTAAAGCTTTTCAAATGATTTTGCAGGAGTGAATGATCGATATCGATAGTTTAGGAAATACCGATTTATTACCAACCCCACAGTGTGTTAATACATCAAAAAACTGTTAAATTGAAATTAACTAAATTAACTTTTGTAAAAATTTTAAATACTTTTTCTTTCAAAGAATTTGATTAAAAACTGAGAATTTGCATTATCAAGAAGTGCATACATTTTTCTCTCATTATTGCCGATGATTTTTTCTGGAGAAGTGCACATAAAACTAATTATACATGGACTACACATATAAATAAAAATTACACACAATATGTGTAAATACACATGAAGTGGCAAAACAGCTGCTGCTGCTGATGTTTGAACACATAAAATAATAATTACAAGAATTTACTACGTAAAGTCAGTCTCTGATTATATGAACAAAATTTTTGTAATTTTTTTTAAAGTGTAATTTAGTATATTCAATTAGGAAGATGTCATGTCAGGTGTTCCAGGTTTTTATCTATGAACAATAAAGAGGGGTGCTATTATCCTATTTCTAATATTTGACAAAACAATTAGTAAAATATTTAATAACTTTAAATATTTAAAATATAATTTAAAATAAGTTTAATGCTAACATACATTTCATTCTTAATTTATATTTTATATTGTTGTGTTTATAGAACTTCGATTGATTTATCACATTTTATATACAATAAAAATACATACCTAAGTCCTCTAAACTATTGTAAGTGGACCTAAGAATTTAGACAATTTTGAAGTCAACTTGCATATTATCATAACAATATTTAAAGTATTTTTTTTTTTTTTTCATAAGAATTTTCCAACAAAAAAATATAAGTTTTTACTTAGAAAAATATTACAAACAAAAAAACTCACAATAGACAAGAAAACAAAAAACAAATGAATTAAAAAAATGAGAGTTTATTAGACACGCACACACACACATGAACACATTAATAACAATTTTGATAAGATCGTTTGTAACTATTGTTGTTATTGATTGATTGATTAATTTTGTTAATTGATGCAAAAACAATTAAAGGAATTAATTAATATTATTATATTATTTTATTGTTGTTTATTGTTGCAGGACAAAAGGAATAAAAATAAACCGAAAAAGGAAAAACATTTTCACACATACCAAAACAAACAATCAGAAACTAAAAACAAACACAAACAAATTAAAATTAAATGAAAAATAAGAGAAAAAGGAATAATAAACGAATTCTTTTGGAAATATAAAAAATAAAAACTTGGTGTTGTTGTACATTTAAAAATCAAATTTAAATATTTTGTTATTTATGTTTAATAGAAAGACATAAATAATTTGTTTGTTGTAATTTTTTTTGTTTTATTTTATATATTTTTTTTTAGAAAACAAAATGCTACTAATATTTAGAAATGTTTTTTTGTTTTAATTTAATTAATTTATCGCAAAGTGAACAGAAAATCATTAGGAATAAAAATAAAACAAAAAACTTTTGTTGTTATTGTTGTTTTTTTTTTTTTAATATAAATCAAAAAAAGAAGAAGTAGAAGGTATAAAAGATTATAATATTTGTTTATATTTAAGAGATAAAGAGAGAATTAATTGTATATATGAAGAGAATATTATTATTATTATTTATTGTTATTATTTATTATAAATAATTGAAGATACATTAAAAAAGGAGAGTAGTAATATATAGAGAGCGTACGATATAATATTTTATAGAGAGTGAATTAATTGATAGATAGATAGTTTGATTGATTGTATGTGATCTCTAGAGAACGAACGATTAAGTAAAAAAAAAAAACATAAAAAATGAAACTAAATGAAAGAGAAAATAAAATAAATGATAAAGGGAAATTACAGTAAAATCGATTGATTGACTGTATTATTAGGTATAAAAGAAAAACTTGGTACTTAATAGGAAAACATAACGAGATAGATATATATTTAGAGAGAAAGAGAAAGGTAGATAGATAGATTGACTGATTGATTTTGTTGTTTTATGAATTGTTCGATTTTGATCCGTTTTCTGTTTTTAAAATTTTTTTTAATTCTTATTTACGTTTTTTTTTTAGAAATTTATTTTATGCCTTAAAAAATAGTTTATTATTTATTTTTCAAGGAATTTCAATTTTATAAAAATATATTGTCCTTTTTGATTTCTATGTATGTGTTCACTGAGTGATTGAAGTTTTAAAAGTTCATACACATACGTAGATAAATAAATACTCTAACTAACTGTACTTGATTGCTTTCATTTCTATTTATTATTATTATTTTTTTGTTGTTGTTATTTGTATACATTACCTGTGTAACAGGATTCTCTCCGGGTCGATAGACAACATTGTGTTGTGGTCGCTTACGTCCCATATAATTGACGCAAACAAATTCCAGTAGGGACGCATAAATGAAACACATGCAAACACCATCCCATACATTCATAGCTGTTAGATTCGAGACAACTGGTAGTGTACTGCGGAAACCGTTGGATGTTGTGAAAAAATTCAACATTGTTGTTACACCTTTTCCGATGTGATTGGTGTTGTAATTGAAAATTGTTGTTTGTTGTTATTGATTTTAAACGCAACACGAAAAAGAAATTAAAAATCGATTAATATTATTTCCAAATCATAAAATAAAGTTTTTTTATGTATGTATGTATGTGTGTTTTTATTTTTTTCTATGTATTTTATTCTATTCTGGTTTGGTCTCAATGTTGCTGATACGAGTACATTTTCATTGATAGTATGTATTTGAATATTTGATTTTTATAATTTTATTTCATTTTGGACTGTATGTATGAGTGTGAATTGATTGAATTTTATGTTGGTGTTTGTAGGTGCGGTTATAGTATGTGAATTGAATGCAATTGGAATTGGCAAAAGCACAAGATGGGATATGAAGATATATGGATGAGTTATACTTAAATGTGTCATAGAGTTTGGTGAAAATAAATAAAAGTGCATACAATAAAAACAAGTATATACAATTGTATTAAATAATGTTTGTGAACTCAAGGACATGACATGACACAAATACATAGAATTATGTGAATCGAAAAAATGTTTCACTATCGATTTTATCTTTACAATAATAACTTTATTACTTTTGGAATATCAATCAAAAATATATTTAAATTGGATAAGTATTCATAAAATGATCAATAACTTTTCATCACCTTACTCCACTAAAAAAAGTTAAAGGCGCACAGTAGTTCTGAAATGCTGTTTTTTTTGTGTATTCAATCTTTGGTGATATCTCAATAAAATATCACATGATTATTGTTGAGGTTTAAATGAATTTAATACCTTAGCTTGTATTTTTTAAATCTTTACATTTGTGAATTACATATACATACAAAAAAATAAAACAAATCTTCTTTGCATTTTTAATTATAAAAATATAATAAACGTATTGTCTACATATCTTTCCAAATAAAGCAAATATAATTGTCTTAATATAAAATGTTTAATTTAAGTATTTATAACTTTTATTCATTTTAAAAAGATTACCCGTCACCTATTAATGCGTTACATTCAAAAATATACGTAAACGATATCGATGCTATATTTGGCTATATCTTCACTATCTTATTGGCAAATAAAATGTTCCCCATAAAGTATGCTTTCTAACATTTAAATTTATAAATCTACATTACAATGCTTAAAATACATATTCGTATATGTATTTATATTACTTTTTAGTTTCCCATAACCTGATAGTTTATGATCGAATTTAATTGATTAAAAATATCCAAGATTGATTAACATATATATAAAATCGCTTGCCCATTTTTTCAATTTCCTTTTTGTCGGCTTTTAAATATTTTTATACGCAATTTATGTTCTGATAAGATCTACAAAAAACGTGCTTCTATCTCCTATTAATCTTTTATAAATTTTGAGCTATTTGCATTTGAATTTTTACGTACCTCAATTTTACATGTTCGTGGTCCAGTTTTTTTATATATAACCTAGTTATTCTTACAGATTTTATTAGTTATTTCTTTAACTATTGAATACAAAAAAATTTGAAGCCTTATCAGGGCCTATTTAAAATCTGACTAGAAACGAAACATGTGCAAGCGATTAAAAAACCCTGAGGGATTTCCTGGATCCCCATTTCAAACTTAACATTGTACTCTCCTCTGATGCATTTCACGCAAATCCAACCATCCGATCAGAAGTTATATGCAAGCGACACGAAGCACTTAATAAAGATGCAATTGAATCAAATAATTAAATGCGAAATTTAAAACCAATACCTGCTGCAATCTGTGCCAGAGTGGTTAGAGTACCACTGATTCTTTATTTAATGTAAAAAAGATTTACAGTGATTCCATAACAAAACGGAGAGGAGTTAGATTCGACAACTCCAATGTCTGTGAAGTTCACTACAGATAATGGTAATTCAAAATGTTTCTTTAATCTTAAAGATTTAGACATCTCCCTTTACGGTCAAAATATATTACACTTTAAAAATAAAAAAAAACTTTACAAGGGTGTACTTGTATACTTGCTAATAACTTCTAAACTATGCATGAAAGAAAGAAAAATAAATTAACTTTGAACCGTTATTTATAAAATTCTTATATACCAAAAGGTCAAAGTAAGTAATCATTATATAAAAAACGGTACTTTTAAAATTCTGGAATTAATAGTATCGATATAACTCTTCCTTCTATAAAAGTAAAATTGCTAGTTTGAGTCTCATTTAGTTACGAAGTTATGGGCCAAAATAAGATCTAATTTGTAAGTAATTTTGAACTACACAAAATAAAATTTTAGTTTTGGTATCATTATAGAAATGAAGATATCAAACTTTGTTCTTAGAAAATCTAAATATAAATATTCAAGCGCAAATATATTTTAAAGCATATCACTAAGGGGTAAAAGGATTTGCTTATTAAGGCGATATCAGTATTTTATTAATCAGGATCTATTTTAATACCCACCATAAAAAAGGTGGGTGTCGAAATAATTGTTTATTTATTTAAAAAAAACAAAAATCCCTCACATATTTTTTTCAGCAATTGAGAAAAAATTTTGAACATTAATGGAATTAATATTGAAGAAAAATATTTTAAATAAAAATATTCGTAATGAACAGCTATGGTTCAAATATTATAGTGGATATAATAATATTTACAGATATAGTGAAAAGCAAAAATATATAAAATGAAATAAAATAGATGTACATTATGACCAAGTAAAACATCAACATTTGAAAAAAATAAAAATATGTATTTCGAAAATATTGCAAATCAAATTTGAAATAAAAAAAAAAAAAATATGAAAACATTTCATTTTGCAATTCTTCTCAAGAAAAATAAAACTTTACACAATATTGTTAAATTTCTGTTCGCTTTAAATCAGCACTTTTCACCACAAGTTTAAAATATTAGCGGCTGATTTTTAGCTGACAGAAGCTAAATAATAAACGACGTTGGCGGCTTCACATTTTTTTTTTCGGTGGCTCGGCTTAGCTTGAACGGGAAATTGTAGAGGGACGAAATTTGGTCCAAATATTTCTCTTACATAGGATTTGTTTGAGATTGAGAAATAAACAATAATAAACAAAAAAGTTATGGGCGAAATACTAGAAGTATAATTTGCGCCAAAATCAGTTTTCTGCTGATATGTTTTAAACAAAATTATGTACGGCAACGAAATTGTTTACGCATAATTCGAGGCTTGATATAAACTCGAAAACAAAAAAAGGCGTGGTCCGCCCACCTATCATATAAGGTGAAACGTCAACGAAATGTTTCTCTTAAACTAACTCATGTACGATAACGGAGTCTGGTACGGATATTTCGAAAGTCGATATAAAATTGGAAACCAAAAAATGGACGTGGTCCGCCCACTCTCATATAAGGTAGAATGTAAACGAAATTTCGAATATATAGTTGTAAACTTGGAAACATAAAATGGGCATGGTCCGCCCACTGTACTACCCATCTCTCATTTGATTGAAATGGTTAAAGCATCAATATAAAATCGGAAATAAAAATGGGCGTGGTCCGCCCACCTCTCATACAACGTGATATTTGAAAAATTTTATGGTGGGTATATAGATTCGGACGAGCCGAAAACAACATTCGTGCTTGCTATATTTTTTATAAGGTAAATGAATTTATAATTAGAAATGTCTATGTCTACATATTGGGGTTAAATCTAAAATCGTTTCTTTATTCAGGGAAAGAAACGATTTATTCATTTATTTATTATTTTAGAGATCATAATTTAATTTATTATTAATTAATCAGTTTTGTTCTTTATTTATTAGTAAAAAAAATTAATTTAAAATTACTCCAATTTTTGGAAATGGTAATTCAGAGTGGCTTAATATAAAGAAGGGTTTTATGGATATTTGGATGTTCACGACTATTAGTTATTAAAAAGCACTATTAGAACCTTACGATTTTGCTTTTTTTTTACTGAATATCCGTCCTTCAGTCTATACTAAAAGAGTCTAAAATGGCGGCTTAATTAAAGAAAAGGCTATATTAATAATCCCAACTTAATTTTCTTCTTAATAGTTAATGGTAATGTCCGTCTATTTTGGCTGAATGGTAATGTCAGCCCGTCTTTACTTTTGGCTTCCTCAGAAAGTGGGCCAATTGGTAGAAGAGCATGTTTTATAACTTGCGGTCCGAGAATAAAAAAGTTGTGAAGGGTATGCGACATACAAATATTTATCAACGTAGTATCTGACTGTATTATTCTTGAATTTTTATTAAGATTAATTTTATGCTATAAGGTATAACAATCAGTATTTTATGCATTATTTTTATAAGTTCCAGATCAACATTTATTTTATAAGAAAGTTCTACATTCGTAAACATTGTTTTGTTTATTAAAAGTAATTGTAGAAAACAATAATAAAACAACGAAAAATAAACCAATTTAAAAAAGAAAAAGTCCGCACTTAAGCTTGTTTGAGTTTATTCACAAAAATATGTGCACAATTTTTTCAGAATATTACATATTTTTCAGACAGTTTTGAGAACAAACATCCTGTAACATTTTTAGTTTCACTCCATCAATATTTAAGATTAGTGTATTTTTAGACAATTTTCAAAAAATAAGAAAAATAGCAGAACAAAAAATAGTTTACAAACTCTTAAATAAGAGTAAACTAAAATACCTGAATTTAATGGATTAATTTTAAACTTTTTATAAAAAAAAATAATTTTAAAAAATGTTGTAATTTGACAGCTCAGAATACAAAAACAAGGAAACTTAGGCCATAGAGTAACATACAGAGACGAAATTCTCGATTGACAATTAAACAAAATTTTTGTTTTGTGGGTTTTTATTTTCTTTTGGCAACAACAAAATATATTTACATGTATATTGTTGTTGCATGAGTTAGGTTTTTGACAACCGACTTAGGTTTTTGACAATTAGTTTCGTCTCTTTGACCTAGGCTAATGATTTTTATTGTTATTTTTCATGCGGTATTATATTTGATTTATTTTATACAAAAAAATAATTTTCAAATTTCAGTAAAACGCCACTTTTGACCCCTTTTACCTTTACGTGCAGTAATAGTGTTTTTTCTACAATCGAATCTTATATAAAGAACTGATTGCTAATCCTTTCACGTTTTTTTATTTTAATTCATTAGAAATACAAAAATAAAGTTAGTAAAAAATATTTGCAGGATCTTCCAAAAAGTAGCATAACATGTCATAGAGAGTGTAAAAATGAGCTATCAGAAGAAAGTAACAATTTTGTTTATATTATGTTAAATCTTAAACGTACTCTTATAAGATTTCAATATTTTCACACAGTCACAATTTAAACGTGTACTTTTAATTTTTGAAAATCGAAAAAAGGCAATTGGCGACTAAAATCGCCTAACGGTAACGCGAAAAATGAGTCCGAGAATGTCATAGACTCGTATACTGTCTTGTATTGTGGCCCTTCTTTGTTTTAAATTGTTCATGCTGATCACTTTTGTTTAGCACAGGTATGTTGTGATCTGTCTGAGGACTCATATATACTATAACTTATCGGTCGAAAAGATCAATTTCAATGTTCCCAGGAATACGAGATGAACTTTAAAAAGTTTTAAAATTTTTCTGAACATAACCCCCACAATAAGACGGCGCTATGATCACCCCAGAGAAATTATGAAAAGTTATAAATATTTCTACGTATTTATGTACACGAATATAGTTAAAAATAACTTAAATAAATCGAACAGTTTAATAAGTTGTAAGATATGTTGATGTGTAGGTGTAAGGATGTGTAAGTATGTGTGGTTGTGCAATAGAATAAGGTCATGCATGTGCAGATAAAATCAAACATCAAGTAATTGGAAGAAAACACAATTAAATAATGAGATAAATTTGGAAACTAGACAAAATAACACAAAAAAAGTTTCTATTGAGTTTCCAAAGAAGTTGTACTTGAACTGCTGTTAAATAAATTACACAAAAACTGAAACTGAAATAGAAACGGAAAACAAAAACAAACTTTTTCTTACTCTAATAGTAAAAACCTCAAAGACACTGACATTTTATTTTTTGTTAAAACTAGAGATTTTTTTTTACTCTGTTGCTAATAGAATGTGATAGACAATGAAACAATTGAAACATTTAACTATTCTGTTTTTTTTTGTTGTTTTGCTTTATTTGTTGTTAGACAAAAACTTATAAACAAAACTTTCAACCTAAGATGAATTCAGTTTAGCATCCTAGTAAGCGGATGTGTAAATGTTTATCAATTATTTCTTTAAGTGTTTCTTTTTCTTTTGTTTGTTTGTATATACATAAGAGATAAAGAATAGATTGATAAGGAATAAATACGATATATTTTTTTTTTTATATTTATAACGACAACTATAAACTATTTATGAAAGAAAATCTTTTCATAATTATATTTTTACACAAATACTTTTGGTTAAAACAATTAATTGTATTTATAACTAATTGCTACAGTTATTACAATATATTAAGTAGAGAGAGAGAGAAATAACAAAATAAATGTTGTATGTATAGTTTTTTTTTATTATTTTATTTTTTAAGGAAGGAAGAAAGTTGTATTCTACGTACCGATCATAACTCTGGCTGGTACTGCGTTCCATTCCAGCCAGAAGGTAATAAAGGATGAAGTCACCAAAATAATGCCAGGTATGAAAACGGTTGTAAAATAATACGCACGATCACGGGTAAATGTTAACTCAACTTGTAGACAACTGTAATTACCTTTAAAAGAACACATACAGAATACAGAAGAAGACACCAAGTTGGCATATCATCAAATTGTTTCATCAAGTTAGTACATAGATTGATTTTTTTGCTTTTATTTTTTTATTTTTTTAGAATTTAAGTATAACTTAGATCTTTTTTTTGACAGAAATAATAGATACAATAAAATACACTACGCGAAATAAAGTGCAAGACCAAACATACATCGATATGTAATATATGTATTTCTCAATAACTTTTTTATATTAAAGTTAATAAACTAATCTTGTGGTCGACCGATATACACGCTATAAGTTTAAATATTTAAAAGCAATTGATAGCACTGTTTTAGGGTTTTATATTTTATTTAGGTACAAGTTTCATTTTCAAAAATGCAATATTCGATGTAGTTTAACATTATATAATAATAAATAATTATATTTAGATGGTCAGTGTGGCAAAATGCAAACGTTTCATTCTGAGCAGCAGTAATTTAAAGATGACTTATGTAACGTCATTCCTTTAATATTTGTTGTTATTATTTGTAATAATTTATTATATAATTAATTTTGTATCGAATATATATACATTATTATGAGCAATTTTGTTCCTTAATTTATATGAATTTTTTATCCAAATTTGCATAACAATTTTTTTCAATATATAATTAATGAAAAGCTTTTAGGAGGATTAAAAATTAAATTGAGCTTAATATTAAAACAACATAAAAAATCGTTTTAGAATTTAAATTTTCAATTAATAATTAAATTAATTAATATATTTTATATATAAATAAATTGGGTATCTAAATCATTAAGATGAAAATACTTTTTTATTCATCAAATATGATAACAAGTAATACAGACCCACTTTTTAATCGACTATTCGTAAAATTGGGTGACTCAATATATTGAAGCCTATTTCGAAATCGACATACCTGATTTTTTTAAATATTAAAATAATAAAATTGAAATAATTGTCAAGTCGTTTCTCAATTACTTTTTAATACGACGAACAATTTTGGACATATAAAGTCCATTCTCCTCTTTCGTCAATCTATTTATATCCGTCCGTCTGTTAAAAACAGGATAGCTTTGGCTCAAATATTTGTCTTATATAAGATTTGTTTGGTATTGAATTTGAGCAAAATCGGTTAATAAAAAAAAGTGATGGGCAAAATACTAGAAGCATCCTGTGTTTTTAAATAAGTTTTTTACTGATATTTCTTAAAAAAGGAATGAGTATGGTGCGTCCACTTACCATATAAAGTGAAACACTAACGAAATTTTGTACAAATAGTTTAAGGACCAATGTAAATTCGAAAACAAAAAATATCCCACTTTACCGCCCTCCTGCCATATAGGTAAAATACTGGAAACACAGGGTGTCCATTGTAGATTACTTTAATAGTTTTCTGCTTATATCTCTGATGGTTAATATAAACTTAGAAATCAAGAATGGGCATGGTCCACCCACTTTACCGCCTTTTCTTAATAATGCGAAAAGAAAAAAATGGGCTTGGTTCACCAACCCATATAACGTAAAATTTTAAGAACTTGATGGTGGGTATAAAAATATATAGATTCGGACGAGGCGAATATAACATTCGCGCTTGTTTCTGATTTAGTTGTTTTTGAAAAATATGTAAGTTTTTATTTTTATTAAAATGCTTGATGAAAAATATTATTATAGAAAAATTATTGAAAATTTTAAGGAAGTCTTTTGTTACAGTCGGCTCTATAAGTACCGTAATATATAAAATAATGTTTTCATATCAGGCTTTCTCTTTCATAAGATATCACATATCACTATGGTAAGAAAACTCTGGAG